>BQNB010006087.1:23165-99099 GCA_026074375.1 Tanacetum coccineum | reverse complement strand
ATTTCTAAACGTATAAGTAAAGTTTTTAAAATCGTACTTAAAATTGTTTTTGTCTTTCAAGATCGAAATCATAAAATCGCATCGAGATCTTAAGGGTTCGTTTGGTAAGATGTAATGAAATATTAAATGAATGGAATAAACGATGATGACGTATAGTACGAATCAAGGCTTATCGGGCTTAATTCGTGCTATACATATTTGGGCCCAGGCCCAACATGACAAAACATGCGAGCTGCCACTAAGCCCAGAGATAAGCTGGCTGCGGCCCGAATGTTTCAAGACGCACGCAGATAAGGCACTTCCGCAACACACATTCGGAACACAACCTCTGTCCGCAACCACGATTACAAGCGGATCCTTGCCCGACAAGGGTCTCACTCTGGCCACTAACAATCATAAGCGAAATACTAGAAAAACCTAGTATTTGGCTCACCTATAAAAGGGGGTCTCTGACATTCCAAAAATGTATGATTTTCTAACCTACATTCACACACACATACTCTGACAAGCATGTTTACTTACTCTTACGCTGGAGCTTAATGGTGGGGTTCGTCCCCACGGTAAGGCTAACGGTTTTCACTTATTTGTGCAGAAAATCATCTTATTACATGAATTAGTACAAGATCTAATCCATCAATAGTTTATTGGCCCGGTCCAGTAAGCATCACTAATCCACTTTATAACCCGTCATACTTTTTGTACTAACAAGTTGGCGCCATCCGTGGGACCACGAATACAACCACGTTTCTTAAAATACTCATCATGTGCACTAACGAGCAAACTCCCCTTAGCCAACCCACGTCCGCCGTGCGGAATACGTTAGGAAAGGAGCAAATCTCGCAAGACATGGACAGGCCTGCTTCCGATATAGCCCTGCGAGAGTACTGCGACAAAAACTACCATCAACTTTTGCCAATCATAGCCGAAAAAGTACACCAAGAGAAGGTACAACAAGAAAAGCTCAAGGCAGTAAAAGCCCGTCTTAATTTCGAGGAGGTTTCGCAGCACTCCGAATCAGGAACACCAAGCAGAAGGAGGGACCTCAAAAAGAGGCTCGGATGTAGACGTGTCCGCAGCGTGTCCAGAAGTCCTGACCCAAGGCGCGGCCGACCCGAGTCACCAAGGAAGAAAGATCTGGAAAGAAAAACGGCGTTCAAAAGGATAGAAAAGGGTGTATTCCATAGGCTTGGAGACAAGGGGAAGAGTATGTCTGCATACTCGAATGACTCAAGGCGCCAGTCGTACCATAGCAGTCGCGAAGATACTGAGAGCTGTTACCAGAGCTCCCGCTCTAGAGGAATAGAGTCTGGCTCTGAGAAACATCATAACAAAAGAGTGTCCTCACACAAGACGGAAGCTCTATCAGAAAGCGAAGGTAGCGCAGTAGGACACTGGAAGTCAAGGTCAAAAAAGCAAAGGTCAAGCATTGAGGATGACGATCTATCCCAGCCATGGGTATGCGAGGAAACTGATCCGTTCACTCCTCGCATTCGTTATTTTGATCTCCCAAAAAGGACCCGCATGCCAAGTCACGTCAAAACATATGACGGAAGCGAGGATCCAGAAGATCACCTCAAGATCTTTCAGGCAGCAGCAAAAGTGAAACGTTGGGCAATGCCAACATGGTGCCACATGTTCAACTCCACACTTACCGGATCCGAGGAATGCTTATAGTGTGGGGCGGCAAACTGAGAGATATTTAACATATATATGTGGTTATAAAGAGTTAGGTTATTCCCTTAGAAGTAAAGCATATCTCATAGAGCCGCTTATAGCAGTTAGAATTTATGAATTATATTTTGCTAAGACCCTTAATTTGATGGAATAGAAATTGCAAACAGACTCAAAAACTGATTCTTAGCAGCTAAATTTGAAAGTATCACTTTAAATGGGAACATCAAACACCCTTGGAGTTTTGTGAAAAAGAATGCAACTTGCAAATTTTAGATTGTTCGCTTTACATAATGGCAATCTCTCATCTTGATTTCAAATAATAAAGTTACCCTCTATATCCCTAATATATTAGTATTGAAGTTGGATACTTAGAATACTATTGAAAATAGAGGTGCCACGTTGGTGTCGTAAAAGGAGAAGAAATAAAGTAACGATCTTTGTTTATGTTGTTTGATTCTAAGATTGGTTTTTAACATGTAGAAGTGACTTGTATTTATTTATTATACTGTATAGTGTTGTTTGAGTTAGTATTGGTTTGATATATTAATAAACATTCGTTTTAGACTTAATATGCAGCTTTTCCCGCAGTAAACCAGAAGATGTTAGAGGATATTATGCATAAATGTAACTACAATTTTGCAGTTTCCTTAAATGCCATATGTTTCAATTTTTTAAGCATGTCCAATAATTTAACTTGTTATATAACTTGGATCCTGTTTTTTTTGCCAATGTTTTTCGAATTATTACATTAATGCCAATAGATAGGACATGGAGGTCGTTGATACATATTTATTACATTAAAGTCTATTAGAGATTGCAATATATTTAAGCGACCCTTATGGAAAAGCTCTTTGTGCCGTTAAGGAAATGCTTAAGAAAAATAGATGACTTATTTGTATGTTTATTTTTTTTGATGTCTGAGTGTATCTTGAACATTCATGTTATTTAATAATAGCAGACATAGAATTAAGTTGACTAAGTTAAATGTATATTGAGTTTATAATTTGAGACTTCACGTAATCACCATGTTTCATGGTGAATTTCGCCTAGTTAGCTGTTTTCATATATGGTGGTTAGTATCAATTTAGAAAGTTGTAACATATGAATATCAACATAAAGGAGGTTAAACCAATTGTCTTAAGGAAACCACAGTGCCTTACAATAAAGTGGTTCCGTCATTTAGATTTCCAAGTTAAAATGTTTTGGTGTGTAGGGATGTTTTACTTTTTTCTTTGAATCTCCTCCCGTGTTCGAAAAACTAGACCCTGTTGTTTTCTGGCTCTCATAATGTTTTCGACCACTAAAGACCCTGATGTTTGGTTGTGTAGGCTTGTGTCTTGTTTAGCTGCTAAGGTACTTCAGTTTGTTTCTCATTTCATCACTCTATATTTCAGGTCTTCATAATATTTATTTACGTTATATATATATTCCTATATGCAAAAGACTATGTAGACATTAGCTGAAGGATGCATCTTCAAGGTCTAGTAAAATAATTTGCCCTCAACACACTTATGCAGGTGATTCGCCATATTCTTTGGGATGCTGCTTTTTTATCAGCATGCTTTAAAGTTATAGTGCTTCAAGTAGAGTTTCTCATGCTAAAAGATTGTATTTTTTGTTAATTGCAGGCATTTAAGAATAAACGGTTTACTCATGCTGTCAACCAGAGAACACTTGACAATTTAATTACCGAGCTTTTGCTTTGGCTTTTAGATGAAAGGGTTCCAATGATGGATGATGGCAGTCAACTTCTCAAAGCACAAAATGTTTTAATGCTCAAGATATTGGTGAGCTTAGCCCCTAAGTTCACTGTATTGACTTTTTCATCCAACACAGGACAACGCCGAGCGTACATCGTCATTTGTAGTACTGGTAGATAAAGGTTCAATTGTAATAAATTCCAGGGTCACTGTTGCTGCAAGTGAAGTTGAAAAAGAGAGATCGGGAAGGCTTATTACAGCCATTTTGAATCAAGTGGTGCATGAGGCTTTAGCTTTTAAGTCCACATAGGACAAGAGGTGGGAAGAGAGGACGGCTCTATTATTGTACTCAGGTATCTCTGCAATACTGTTGGCTATGGGGTTTTGCTAATCTCATTGTTGCAAAGCATTCAAATATTTTTTTTCTTCTCATAATCAAGAAAACAACTTGCTAGTATATAAACTTAAAAGAGTTATTGACCCGCGCCTAATCTGTGAATCTGCATTCTTGATCTGGATTCATATTTAATAAACTTTAAAGAGTTATTGACTCGTGTCTTGTGTATTAGTGATAGCAAATTGTTCTTGTTTTTTACAGGGTATAACATCCTTCGAGCAGTTGGATTATGGTGGTACGCTAAACACTCAAACCTCATAACCTACTATGTTCTAGTTAATTATTTGCCCCTTGCTTCTTTTTACGTTTCCCTAATTTAACTTCTGGTGTGTCTCAGGTTGAAATACTTTTTAAAGATGAAGCTACTAAAGAGAAGGGTGAACGCGCTAGAATTGTAAGTCTTCTTATATTCTGTCGACATATGCTTATCATGTCGTTTATATCACTACTTCCTGTTATTGTTTGAATCTCACATTATTTGTTTATGGCGATAGCTGACTTGGTGAAGACGACCTTAGGGCCCAAAGGAATGGGTAGTGTTTTTATCATATATTTGCGGTGCTTAAAGATAGGGAATTAAAGTTAGTTTACGAGTTCCTTATAAATGGGTCTCTATGATTTTTTGCATCTCTCAGATGAATACAGCAAGCCATTCAATATGGAATATCCGTGTCAAGATTGCTTTAGGGACAGCACATGCATTGGAGTAAGTTAAAATTCGCTACCTTTATCTTATCACTTGAATGTAACTAATGCTAATTTCATCTTCAGATATTTACATGAAGTATGTTCTCCATCTGTTCATAAGAATTTAAAGTTGGCCAATATCTTGCTAGACTCGGAGCTCAATCCTCATCTTTCTGACTATGGGTTAGCAAGCCTTGTCTCAGTTGCAGATCACATCACGTACGGCATTAGGCCAGTGGAAAGTGTGGCAAAGCTCCTTCTATACCCTTGTTTTATTGACCTTTGCATTGCAGGGGTTGGATGACAATGGATACATTGCCCCAGAGGTTTCCATGTTTGGTTAGTACAGTAATCTATTACTGTAGTAATAGACAACTTCTGATATGCAATAAATCTCCAGATATTTTCTCATTGCAAATGTTTTTTTTTGTGATTTAGTGAAGCAGCTTGAAACGAGAAGCAACGCCTTTGAACCAACTTATCTGTACACAATGGAAAAGGTAAGAGATGGCTCACAGATTATTCCTTTTTAAGCTTCTTATTGACGCAAAAGGGGTTTTAGAGCTTTAGTTTAGGCAGATTATTTATAGTTGAATTTGAGCTTATAAAGGATGGACTTGTATACTTGTTGAAAACTTTGTAATGCACAGGTAGAATAAATGTAAGTATCATCTTTTTTAGCCGGCTAGGCCAAGCTCAGTTGAACTCTGTTGCTGCCGCCAACTGAGTTTCTAAGTTCCATGTTGGAATAGACTGCAGGCACAGTCATTAGCGCCCGTGATTTGTAGTTGATACAGGTGTTAAAAGTAGCGTAGGAAAAAAAATAAACAGACTTTTGTTGGCTTGTTAATTGTGCCTCTGAGATATCTTTCTTGGCTCCATATTGGTACTCAATACTAGTTTGTGTATGTTGACATAATTTCTGTGATCGTAGATGACGTTTATGGTGATATATTTTGCACATGCAGGTTCTTATTAACTGCAGGAATAATAAGAAGCTTTTAAGTCATGTTAGGGCGTTTGATCGACACAGCAACATGGTAGAGAGATGTGGACTCAGGTTGGTAACCACAATTAAGTTGATAGGAGGATTGCTTATTTATTTACTTCACTATAATATCTTCTTATTGGTTATGATTTTACTTCTACATTAGGAAATATCTCATGTTGTCATCCTGCAAGACATCCAAAATCTATAATAAAGGGTATGCCGAATCTTTTGGGCTATATCTAGCAACCTCCACTGCTATTACATCAGTCAAAGATTGGACTAAAACTCGAAACAAAGTTTAGAAAGAAGGTTAGAAAACTAGTAACACATGAATGGCTGTTTGGATCTGCATTTTGATATTGATTTTCTGATTATTGCTTCTTTTTATGTTCTAATAAGTTTTGGTCTTTATATTACAGATAGAAATTTTGTTAGAAGCGAATCACGAGAACTTTGTGAATCTTATTGGCTATTGTGAAGAACAAAATCCTTTCACAAGAATGATGGTTTTTGAGTATGCTTCAAATGGAACTCTCTTTGAGCACCTACACAGTAAGTTCTGTATACAATTTTACTAATTGTAATCACTAGCATTTAAGGTCAATTTTCTTGACATTTTCATCGCCTTCATGAAATTAGTTAATGATATCATGCATTTGTTTTAAAATTCACATAATTGGATTTGCAAGTTTTTGCATGACTTTTTACTTACGAAACTACAAATAAGTATGGGACTTGATTAAATCCGATTAACTGTTGTAGGCATTGAGAGTTGCGATAAGGACATGCAGGGATCACAAGACCACTCGGGAAGGATTGATGAGGAGAGGAATGGAGAGAGCATGTTATGGCCTGAGGTTGCTGGAAAAGAAAGGTATTTTGAGCTTGACCCTGATACAAGCCGGCGTGTTTGTAATGATAGGTTATTGGTTAGGTTTGTGTCGAGTTTCATCTATACTATGTGTCTTGTGAAAAAATGTTGTTTTTGAATGAAGTTTATATGTTAGATTTATATTTGTATTGCTACATATTTTCAGATTTTAGTTTTTGATGCAGTAAAATGAACATTCTAATTTTTTTTGTTATATGTTCATAATTAGTGACCACTTTTTTGGTATCTAATGCTACGCTCTGTGACGACTTTCTCGTCACTATTAGTAAATAAAGTGACGATTTTTTCGTCACTCCTGCCATGTCACCAAAAGGGGTGAAAAGTGACCATTATTGTCGTCACTTCCGTCACTGTGACGAAATATTTCGCCACCAAGAGGGGTAAAAAGTGACCATTATTGTCGTCACCGATTAGTGACAAAATATTTTTGTCTCTAATTTATTAGTGACGGAGCTATAGTGACGACTAGAGACGACCATGAATTTGGTCACTGAACGACTCTGTGACCAACCTTTATGCTGTTTGTGACGAAACTCATTTCGTCACTAAAGGCCAATTTTCTTACACTTTAATGTGGAAATACTTTTCACTGAGAACTCTAGTTATCAAGTGTACACTTTCGAAGTAGTAGAATTAAGAACAATTTGTGATTTGGTGAGTTTCTTGGTAGTATTAAGAATCAATGCTACTGAAAATGATGACAGCATTTTTATACTTTAATATTCGATGTATGTGTTGGATTACTCAATAGCGTATAGATACTTGAGATTGCCTATAATTATAGTACACAAAGACGAATTAGTTTAATCAATTTTTAAGGAAAATGATTTCTATTGCTGCCGAAATGCTATGTCAGGTTGATGGTCCTAACAAACTAATCAGTTCCACTACTATCTTAGTCTTATAAAACTAACCAAAATTGAAGAGGCTTTGCCAAAATAAGGACCATAAGGTAGGAGGTTTAGATATGATTTGGTCATATTACTATAACATTAACACACTTCTATCACACAATAATAGCTGTGATTATCAACTTGTTAAATTTCAAATGATAATTTCCAGTACAAATTTGCAGATGTACCACGGATCATAATAAGAAGCTGTGCTAGCTGTCTAGTTGGACTAGTTGTGAAATTAAGCTACACTTAATTTAAAAATCCCTGAACTAATTGGACAAAAGGTGTAAGATACCATGGTATATGAGATAAAAAAATGACGAAAAGAAAGAAGGTATTAGCCATACCAATTAAAAAAGAAACAAAATGGTCTACTAATAATATATAGACATACAAAACACTGAGAGAACAAATCAGTTAAACGGCTTAAACCTTATTCTCTGGGTCATCCATCTATATATATGGGAAAATTGGTCATCAAAGTAGCCAAAATGGCAATTGATTGGCCAAAAAACCAGTTTATGACAAAATAGCGAGGACCCCACTAGTTTCCTTGCTACCTTGCGAGGCTTAGATTTTTGCGCCAAAAGAGCTTGCAAGAATCCCATGTCAGGTCGCTTTCACTATGTGAGTTCCATGTCAAGCTGCTTTCATGGTTGCTCTGTAAAAGTGTCCAGCTCTCACCATATGACTTCCCACATCCGCTGCAAAAAACCAAACCTCGCATGGGTTGAAGATTTATTTAGCTGGATTCTTTGCTAGTTTGTCTTACAGAGAATTGTTGCTATTTTGTCAAAATCAATTGTCAATTTGGCTAGTTTGGCCAATTTCCCTATATTTTAAACTTTTTATTCTAGTTTCCATAGAGGTGGAAAAAAAGTATTGTCATGCAACTGGTCAAATTTTCATATAACAGTTGAGTTGGCAAAGACTTTTTTGCCAAATATTCAATAGAAAAATGGTGTCTTGCAAGTTTACAAAAGAATAGATTACTTCAGTAATAATAAGTTGTTTAATTAAATGATTAAGGATGCTTTATGCATTTAATTTACATTTAGGACACTTTCGACCTGTTTGACCCATTGCCCTTTTTCCATTAAGCTGTTTATACTGTATCATTTAGCTCTCAGACACTTAAACCAACTAGAGATAAACATGACCAAGATCAACAATTCATAATGAAACGGTCAAGGGGTTAAATTTGCCACCTCTAAGTTCTAACGTTACATGTGTCATGAACAATAAACTAGGATGAAAGAAGGGGAAGACAACAAGCATAGAAGGATTCATACCTCATGCAATATGTTGAGTAAGACTGAGTATCTTGACATGCTTTTTCTTCCTTAGCTCATGTGGAACCGGGCCGAAAACTCTGGTCGGTTCACCTTGCTTGTTGACAAGTATAACCGCATTATCATCAAACTTAACCTCACTCCCATCACACCGACCCTTCTGCATGGCGGCTCGGACAACCACACCATACACCACCTGTCCTTTCTTTACTTTTCCACCTGGTTGGGCTTCCTTCACTGATGCTACTATCGTGTCCCGTAATCTGGCTCCTTTCTTCCCCTTCAAAGCTTGTATGCACATAACTCGTTTTGCCCCTGAGTTGTCAACCACTTTCAGATTGGATCTCATTTGTATGAAAGTCCTTATTTGGTAGTAAGTTCGGAAGCCCTGTTATTTTCACCTTGCAACATCTTCTTGGGTAAAGACTTTAACTTAATTAAAAACAACACATTCGACACTTAACAAGAGTCTAATATTTAGCAAGTTATTACTTACGTTAATACAAAACCATAGCCATAAGCATTCGATCATTTGTACTTCAACTTGATTTTCATAACTGCAAAATCACTTTTTTTGTTATTGATAATTTCTTTGCCTGTGAACACAGCTCGATCTCATTATTGAAAATGGCTACCACTTCCGTTCCTCATCGGTGGAAATATGATGTCTTTGTAAATTTCAGAGGTGAAGATATCCGGAAAACCTCCATGATTCATCTGTTCAACGACTTCAAGCAAAAAGGGATTCATGCTTTTAGTGATGATAGAGAGTTGCCTAAAAGAGAAGAGATATCTTCACATCTCGACAAAGCCATTGAAGAATCCAAGTTTTTGATTGTTATCTTCTCCAAAGATTACGCTTCTTCATCATGGTGTCTGAAGGAGCTTGTCAAAATACTCCGGTGCAAAAAGATTGCGAATCCAAAACATGAGGTTCGGACCATCTTTTATGACGTCAAGCCTGATGTGGTGAGGAACCAAACTGAGAGTTATGCTGAAGCTTTTGCTAAACATCAAGATTTAAAAAGACAAGAGGTAGATAATTGGAAGGAAGCTTTATCCATGGCGGCTAACTTATCCGGATGGGATCTCGAGGACATGACAAATGGGTAAATTTCTTGTTTTTGTGTAATTATTCTTGTACCTCTACTAAAGCTTAACACTAAGTCGTTTATCTTACTTATTGTGTCTTTGTGGTAAACAGGTATGAGTACAAGTTCATCGATTGCATCTCCAAAGGCATACTAAAAAACTTATGTGACGGGCCCATGGATGTTGGTGAAAACCTGGTTGGCATAGATTTCCATTTTGACAAATTAAATTTGTCACGCTTCATTGGGTCAGATAAGGTTAACATGATTGGAATATGTGGTATAGGCGGAATAGGAAAGACAACCCTTGCCAAAGCTATTTACAACTTGATGTATGTCCACTTTGAAGGTAGTTGCTTTTGTGAAGATGTCAAAGAAGTCACAAAACGACAAGGCCTGATTCAAGTCCAACTGCATATGATTGGAAAGATCATGAAAATAGAAGATATGATATTATCAAGTGTTGGTGATGGAATTATGGTGCTAAAGAAAATGATGTCATCGAAGCCGATCCTGCTTGTTTTGGATGACGTGGATCATCGGGATCAGTTAAAGGCGCTAGCGGGTTCAGCTAGTTGGTTTTTCCCAGGAAGTTTGATTATAATCACAGGTAAAGATAAACAGTTGTTAAGATCTCATAGAGTGAATGTCCAAGATATGGACTTTCTAGATGATGATGGATCTTTAGAGCTCTTCAGTTTGTATGCCTTTGAGGATAAACATCCTTCTAGAGGTTTCGAAGAACTTGCTGAAAAAATTGTGAACTATGTGCAGGGTCACCCTCTGGCTCTCATAGTTTTGGGTTGTTTTTTGTACTGTAAAACTGTGAATCAGTGGGTTAGTGAGTTGGCTCAGCTCAAAGTACATGCTAATAAAGATATACAACAAGTGCTTCGTTTAAGTTACGATGGGCTAAACCTCCGTCATCAAAATATCTTACTTGATATTGCATGTTCATTCATTGGAGTAAATCGTGATTTTGCAGCAAGCGTACTAGATGGTTGTAACTTTTTTGCAGATACAAATATACAAGTTCTAGTTGATAAGTCATTTATCACGGTCTCGAGCGATAATTTACTTCAAATGCATGACTTGATTCAAACAATGGCAAGAGAAATTGTATTTGAAGAATCTAGCATTTGTGGGAACCGAAGCAGATTGTGGGTTAATCCATCAGAGATCTACGATATCTTGAGTGAAAACCAAGTAAGAATTGATTTTTACTGCATATGCAACTCATTTCTATATGATTTATAATACAATCTAGTAATGCTATCATTGAATGCAAGTGCAAAAAGCCTTTCAACACATTTAAAGAATGGTACTCTGTAAAGAACTTTGATGGAGTTTCTATCATTGAAAATTACATTCAATATGCCATTTCGGAATTTTTGACGAGAGAGGTAACACGAATCCAAGATTCATATGTGATAGGAGTTATACAATGGAATGGAAGGAAGCAAAGATGTTGAGGTGAAGGAGTGTGGAGTAAGACTAATTTGAGGTGATGGAATGGAAGAAGCAGATTTATGTATGCTCCAAGGCCTCCCAACTCCAACACAACTTGGTGTGATGTTACGCCTAAATTTTACTTCCTGGTTGTGGTAATCGGTGTGATTTTTGTATATAAATGAGCTTTTGATGTAAAACACACCAACTGTTTGATGAAATGTATACACGGACCAATTATTGACTATCATTAGGAGGTAATAGATATATACATGACATGTTGGTATCTCTCACATTAAGAGCAAAAAAGGATTGAAGATAGTTATTTCCGATGGGAACGGTAAAATCACAAATACAACGAGAAACATGGTCTAAAACGAAAAGCTATTATTATCTAATCAAACTCGCTTACTTATAGCTCTTTTAAATTCTATCTAAATATGTGAAATGGTTTCCGTGATCTTAATGTAGATATGATTATTAAAGGTTAGCTCAAGTCATTAAGAAGTGAACTAACATGCCTTTTATTCCTGCAACAAATAAGAGTTCATCAACATATCTTTTATTTGTCCAAACTTTTATTTTTATTATTTTACAACATATGTTTCTTTTGTAGGAACTCTCTTATGTATTTAACTTTAACAACTAATTTCATAATAGACAAGTCATTATCTATTTCTTAGCTTCATTTTAAAATGCCCGTGAATTTCACGGGTCTTTTAGCTAGTCATATATAAAGCCAAACTTATAAAACTCAATGGCACAATTTGAATCAACTAAGTCATCTATTTCTTATATTCATTATACCCATTATTCTTTGACACTTAACAATAAAATTGCAACCTTCACAATAGTTTTGTCCATTATATCTTTTCCTTTATTCACGTAGTTAGCATGTACTTCTTTCGAACCTTGTAAAGAAACGCAGCCTTTAAATACTTAGAACGCCCAAAAATATTTAGAAAAAATAAATAGATTGCTGGTAGCAAAAACGAAGAATATTGTGTGAAACCTGTACAAAATTTAGAAGAATATCAGGGCTATGTGTCATATATATGGATATACTAGTTTGATTATCAACTAAATACAAGACTCGTGTAAACAAAAATTCTTATTAATCTCGACACGCAACATCATACAACCTTGTTTATAATCTGGATCTCCCAAGTTGCTGCAAACAACCTCGCCTGCAACACGATTTCAATAGAAGCCATAACTAAACATCTCAGATGAAATAACATCCCAGTCTCTGAGCTACCTTCTGAAGATTGATATCCCAGTCTCCCTTACAGCATTACCAAAAGGTTATCACTTATAAATGTGCAACAACATACTAAACCGAAAGAATCTTGAAACACCATGCAGAGAATAATAAGATCATGAACTCAAAATCTTTACTTGAGAGGTCCAAACGACGACACTAGAAATCTTAAATTCTGCATAAATCTTGAGCTACTCTGGTCACTGCTGCCAACTCAAACCTAAAAGCATAACAATTTGTGGTCAACAAAACGTCCAACGCAAAGGTCATGTAAAAGCACACATTAACTTGTATTTCGTGAACAATGTACTAAAACTGTCCAATATGGGAATACTTTTCTTTGAGAACTCTTGTTATCAAAGTTGTGAGATTAAGAAGTGTGTCCCTTTGAGCTTAACGGGTGTAGTTATAGATCTTAGTCTTATGAAAGTAACCAAAATCGTAGGGGCTTTGCCGAAATAAGGCCCATAAGGTAGGTGGTCTTGATATGATTTGGTCATATTATCAGGGACGGAACCAGGGGGTGTCCCGGGACCCCCATGGAATTTTTCGGCGGAGTTGTTAAATTTTGCGGCGTAGTGTTAAATTTTGTTAAATTTTTTCTAAGTGCACCTGGTCCCAAAAATTTGTGTTCCTCGTTTCGTATAAATTTTTGTAAATGCACCTGGTCCAATTGTGTCATGGTTCTGTCCCTGCATATTATTGTAATATTAACACACATCTATCACACAATAATACAGCTGCGTATTAACTGGTTATCAACTTGTTAAATGTCAAAGGATTATTTCCAGAAAAAATTGGCAGAAATCATGGTAAGAAGCTATGCTATCTAGTTGGAGTAGTTGGGTAAAAGGTGTAAGATAGCATGTATACCTTCAGTTATGATGCTAACTAGTAAAGAAACAAAAAGGTCTACTAATAAATAGACATACAAAACAGTGAAACACTGAGAACAAATCAGTTAAACCTTATTCGGTGGGTCATCCCTCTATGTATATGCAGAAATTGGTCATCCAAGTAGCCAAAAAGGCAACTGGTTAACCAAAAACAGCTGGTTTATGAACAACAATAGCCAACAACCCCACTAGATTCCTTGCTACCTCATCAGGCTCAGATTTGTGCACCAAAAAAGCTTGCAAGAATCCCATGTCAGGCCACTTTCACCGTATGAATCCCACATCCGCTGCAAAAAACTAAACCTCGCAAGGTTTTAATATTTTCTAGCAGACCAGTCTGTAAGAAATCTTGCAGGATTCATTACTAGTTTGTCATAAATAGAATTTTTGCCATTTTGTCAAATTTATTTGTCATTTTGGTTAGTTATACTAATTATCCTATTTATATGATAAATTTACAAAAAGAATAAGAGTGATGAAGAAAGCAGAATCCATACAAGTGGCAAAATGGTCTTGTCGTACAACTGGTCAAAACAGTTTTCTGTATTTGGTAAGGGTAAACACTGTCGAGTTGGCAAAAACTGTTATGCATTTAAGATACATTCAGGAATCATGTTTGACCCATTGTCCATGCCCTGTTCCATTAAGTTGTTTATATCATTTAGCTCTCAGACACTTAAACCTACTAGAGATAAATATGACCTACATCAACAATTCATAAGTAAAACGGTCAAGGGGTTAAAAATTGAAATTGCCACCTCTAAGTTCTAATGTTACATGTGTCATGAACAGTAATCTGGGAGGAAAGAAGGGGAAGACAACAAGCATAGAAGGATTCATACCTCATGCAATATGCTGAGCAAGAGTGACTATCTTGACATGCTTTTTCTTCCTTAGCTCATGTGGAACCGGGGCGAAAACTCTGGTCCCAATCGGTTCACCTTGCTTGTTGACAAGTACAACAACATTATCATCAAACTTAATCTCACTCCCATCACACCGACCCTTCTGCATGGCGGCTCGGGCAACCACGCCATACACCACCTGTCCTTTCTTTACTTTTCCGCCTGGTTGGGCTTCCTTCACTGATGCTACTATCGTGTCCCCTAATCTGGCTCCTTTCTTCCCCTTCAAAGCTTGTATGCACATAACTCGTTTTGCCCCTGAGTTGTCGACCACTTTCTCATTTGTATGAAAATCCTCATTTGCTGTAACAGAAACAAAATAAAGAAATGTTGTACAGTGAAGTAAACCAATTAAGTTGGCTAACGCCAAGCGAATGTATAAGTGGCAATATGATTACACATTTGATGACTTTCTACCCATTCGACCGGTTTCTTTTCAAGTTGATTCTTTTATGATACCCATTTAGCCAACTCATGAATAATGGGCCATATGAATAAATGGGTCAACCTTTCCTCAAATAGATTATAAAAAAGCATACCTGAGCCAAAAAACTATTGCAGGGAGTCTCCTGTTGTGATCTTAGGATTCCCGACAACATTGCTGAGGCCCCGCAACAGTGAACGTTCAGCTAGTTTGATTTTTATATGCATATAATAGGACAAAACTCAGATAGAGTTCATCTGAGTGCATCAACCTATTTCTTCCTTGGGTGTCAACATAAATGAATCCTTGAGGGTCTTGATATGGAGTGTATGGGTGGAAATCCATAATAATGTTCTCCCATTTCCATACAGGGATTACAGGTTGAACCAACAAACTAGGTGGTTTTTGGTATTCTGCTTTAACCTTTGCACAAGTCATGCATTTAATGACATACGTGGCAATTTCTGCTTTTATGTTGGGCCACCAGTATAGCTTCTTCAAATCTTGATACATCTTGTCCGACCCAGGGTGGATCGAATACTTTGACTTATGCGACTCGTGCATAATCAAAGCTCTCAAGTTACCAAAACAGGGTATCCAACTTCTATTTTTCAAACATAACGTTCCGTTGATACGTGGCTCCAGATTCTTAATCATGGCACACAAATCTTCTGTTCCATAATTCTCTTCCTTTCTTGCCTCAACCTAAGCATTCAAGATCTGCACAGGGAGGTTTAAACCAATTGTCATAACCAAGGCTCGAACTCGTAGTGTCTTAGGTCTACTCTTTCGGCTCAACGCATCAGCCACCACATTCGCCTTTCCCGGGTGATAATGTAACACATAGTCGTAGTCACTTAACAGGTCTAACCATCTACGTTGTCTCATGTTTAACTCTTTCTGATCTAGTATATGTTTCAAACTCTTATGGTTAGTGAACACAACACACTTCGTGCCGTAAAGGTAATGCCTCTACATCTTGAGAGCGAACACCATAGCTCCCAATTCCAAATCATGTGTCGTGTAGTTCTTCTCGTGGATTTTGAGTTGGCGGGATGCATAAGCTATGACTTTATCCTTCTGCATTATCACTGCGCCTAATCCCTTGTGAGAAGCATCACAATATACTACGAAGTTTTCACTTCCTCCAGGCAATGCCAAAATCGGTGCACTACACAACTTTTGCTTCAATGTCTGGAAAGCAGTTTCCTCCTTTTCACCCCAATTGAACTTTACACTTTTCTGAGTGAGCTTTGTCATAGGCTTGGCAATCTTGGAGAAACCTTCGATAAATCGTCGGTAGTAACCAGAAAGACCTAGAAATTGGCGAATTTCTGTTGGAGTCTTGGGTGATTCCCAATCCCTGATTGACTCAATCATCGCAGGATTAACGTGAATGTCTTCACTATCAATCACGTGTCCAAGAAATTGTACCTTCGACAGCCAAAAGTCGCACTTCGGGAACTTGGCGTACAATTCTTCCTTCTTGAGCAACTCCAAATTAGTCTAAGATGTGCATCATGTTCTTCCTTGGTCTTCTAGTAGATCAAGATATCACCGATGACACGATCACAAATTTATCTAAGTATGGTCTGCATACTCGGTTCATCACGTCCATTGTTAGGATCACATAAATGGACCCGAACAAAGAAGCTTCAGTCACTCGAAGATACAAGACAAAAGTCTAGCTCGTTAGTTGGTTAATTAATTAATGTTTATTAATGTAATTGGGCTAACAAAGAAAAAGCCTGAAAAGCCCAACAAAAGCCTAGAATGGGCATAACCTTGTTAGTATAAATACACCTAGTTTAGTCAAAAATTAGGTTAGACAATTAGAGACAATATTTTCCTTAGAGTTTGTAGCAACTCTTAATTTTCTTCTAATCATCAATAAAGTTCTTAATTTTATGCATCTTGATTCTACACTTCATTGTTAAGGATTCGTATGAATGATCATGGAACCTACAATTAGTATCAGAGCCTACAAGATTGATGTATTGATTTGGTTTGTATTTTTTTTTTCTATTGATTTCGAAAAAAAGAGGTTTTTGTTTTTGATTATTTGTTTGTTTTTTTGATATGTTTTTTTATTAGAAGATAAGTTATGAAATTATGTTTGATCTGATTCAAAGATGGTATGTTTAATCTAATATCATACAAACCATCTTGTTAGTCAATCAACGATCTCGTGATTTTTCTTTGTTCATATTTTTGTTTTCGAAAAAGTATTAAAAAAAAGGGGGTTCCTTTGTTTTCGTGTGTTTGCCCACTCGAACAAGAAGACCGAACGAGGGGAGAACTAGGAAGATCGAACGAGTTGAAGCGTTAAGGATCGAACAAGCGATCGAACAAGCGATCGAACAAGCTTTGAGGATCGAACAAGCTTCCAAGAGACACGATCGAACGAGTGGATCGAAAAACGAGGGATCGAACAAGAGAGCGAAAAGGACGAACGAACAAAGAGGATTCGAAAAAGACGATCGAACAATCAAAAACTTCAAGGACCGAACTAGTGCAAACTCATGTTACCGAACGAGAGAAACCGAACAATGGAAATCCTTTTGGACCGAACTAGGGAAAAACTCAAGGACCGAACTAGTTATACCGTGAGAAAAACCAACCAAATAATCAAACAAAACAACAAAAACATAAACACAAATCCAAACAAATCACAAATCATTTGCGATCCGTTCATTCATACTTAAAAAAAAATGGATCCAATGAAAGAAACAAATGCACGGTACCGATACGCCGTCCCACCTATGTTGGTTGAAAGTGACTACGATTCTTGGAAGATTCGTATACACAGGTACATTCTGGCAAACCCAATGGCAAGCTGATATGGAAATCTAACCAGAATAGGACGCTACACCTCACCCTATGATCACTGATCCTCCACCTACTGATTCTACTATTGTGCCTGCACCGAGGAAGAAACTTGATTCTGAATTCAGTGAAGAGGAAAACAAACTTGAGATGGCTGATACTCAAGCTGAAATCATTCTTAGTCAAGGTCTTCCCAGACACATCTTCAACAACCTCAATCAAACAAGCACTGCAAAGGAGATTTGGGATAATGTGGAGATGCTCATGCAAGGATCAGGTAGGACTATTCAACAAAGGAAGGAAGATCTGTTTGATGAGTACGAACGCTTTCGTGCTATTGGAAACGAATCAATTCATGACTACTTTGTGCGTTTCCACAAGCTTGTGAATGATATGAAGATTACTCAGCTCAACATTCCAACTCATCAGATGAACACCAAGTTTGTCAACAACCTTCCGGCTTATTGGGGAAAGTATGTGACTAATGTCAAACAGAACATGGATATCTCAACCCATACCTTATGTACAGATCTATACTCTCTCAAAGCCTATACGAGCCATCATGCCAAAAAGACTCTCAAGTAAACAGGAGCATCCTACTAAGTATTAGTTGATCCACTGGCCTAAGTTGCTCCAACCACAACTGCATCTGTTCGTCCATCACCCTCAACTTTAAGTCCCTCAACCCACTGCTCTGGATCCTTCGAATGACGCATTGATGCCACAAATGACTCAGATTGCTAATCTCTTAAGTGGTTTTCCAAAAGCAGTTATCTACCCACAACACCAGCTCCGGACTTCCTCCAAACTACAGGACTCATGCTACGGTGCATGATGTCAAACAAATTTGTTACTGAACCAGTTCAGATGAAGGCTCTCAGGTAATGTTGGGAATATAGGTGCTCGAGGCAATAAGGTGAATGTTACAAATGCAAGGAAAGGACCATGTATGCTAGGCAGTGTAAAGAACCCCAAGAGAAAATGGACTCTCAGTACTTTCAAAGATAAAGCATATACTGATGGAAGCTAAAGAGAAAAGGAGATGTGTTAGATGCTGAAGCTGAAGAAATTCCTCGCTGATTACGAATGCACCGCAAACCATTATGAATCAACCTCAGGCACAGACTACAACAACATTTTCAAAGCCAATCATGAGGATGCCGTATGACTCAGACGTGGATGAAGGCCCAATGCTGCTGTCGCTATTCATGGCCCAACTTGTCATCCCACCAGTGCAACCAACAATCCAGTCAATGAGGTCCACGCCAATGACAATTCAAATCTTTGATACTGTGGATTATCAGTTTGAGTCAGGAGAAGCACCAGAAGAACAATTAGAACTGCCGATGCAGAGACTGAGATTGATGACAATACAATCCCAGTATCATCAGTATCATCTTGACAACCGAAGCCCAAAATAAATGTTCCAACTGAGGTATCTGCAGACAACAACTGAATAAAGGTTACTATGATTGCCACTTAACTTGACTTGCAAAACCCAACTAGACGACATGCTAAGGTTAACTAAGAAAATGTTTTGGAAATCGAGACCTATAAAGCAATGAGCTTCTTCAAGTAAGCAAGAAAATAATGTCGTTCTATATACACACAAGGTCAAACTTGATCTTGAAAACCAAGTTAGACAGGGAACAAGCCCTAGTGATTCAGCTAATAAGCGTAACGCTGACTTGTGCAGAAAACGATTTGCTTAAATCCACTCTTTCAGGAAAAGAAAAATCAATTGCATTTTTACAATCTGAAAAGGAAAAGATTTTATCTGAGAAAAAGGATCTAGCAGATAGTTATCTAGATGAAATAGTTTGTTTAAAGAATGCTAACAAAGTTGCAAGAGATATGTTGCAAAGATTTAACATGCCAACACAAACTATTCCCATGCTTTCAAAGAAACCTAAAAGGGCAACCAATGACTTGCACAAGGACATCCTAGGCACTCGCAACCCAGGTCTAGGTTATATGGCCAAGCGTGCTCAACCTGTTTTGTATGATGCTGATACCCTTTTGCATCCCAATCACCACCCTGTTAGTATATGGGATAGTGAAGATGTCTTGGTACACCAAGTTGTGAGCATGAAAAAGATGAACGAAAAACCAGGGCATGTTAGACCCGCAAACGGTTTCTATGAGAAGCTTAATGCCCTCATGTTCGTTCCTCAGAAGGACCTATCTGGAGATCAGGCGTATTGGCTTTCTGCCAACGAAATTGCTAGTCAAGCTAGTAAATTCAGACCACGCATTAAACCCTGCTACTCCTTTTGTTCATAAAAGTCGACCTCCAAGTCAAGTTCTGGCCAGTCTTCAAAAAGTTAATGCTGTTTTTCCTCAATTTGAAGGTATCATAAAAGAAAGAACAACACAAAAACCAGACTATGTTTCTGAATGGTGTTATGATTATGCAAAACAGTTTGTTGAAACAACACGGTAACCATTTTAAACTTACCATTTCAAAAAACATATCCAAGCTGCTAATGATACATTTTTCAAAGAGGTAAAAGAATATGAACAGATTTTTGATGAATTGGAGGCGGAGTATGAACAATGTGTTCTTGATAACAAGAACCTGACCATAGAGAAGAAAAATCTTTTAATCAGAAATGATTGCCTAATTGCTGAATGTTTAGAAAAAGATATCTGCTCTACTTGTGCTTACTTCCGATAGTGATGTGTCCCCCTAGTTTTCGAATTGCCTTTTGCGAAGATCTTAATCTGGCAAAAGCGATAAGGGAACACACTAAAGTTCTTGAACTTGAAGCTGAAGTTTTAAAACAACAAAAGATGGTCATTGAATCTGAGAAACGTAACTCTCATTTACAAAAGACCCATATTGATTTACAACTTAAATTTCAAAACTATAAACAGTGCATAGACACTTCTAGTGCCTCCAATGCAATTTTTGAAATTAACAAGTTAAGAAAACAGCTTCAAGGGAAAGATGACACTATCAGGAATTTAGATGCTCAGATCAACCATCATGGAGAGTGTTTGATTGTAAGGTTCCACTGCCGGTAGTTGTGACCAACAGGCTTTCGACACTGACAGAATTCAGTTGAAAGAATTTTCATCATTTTCAACAACGGTAAAGCCACCCTTTTTCGGTACGCAATGTACGGGGCTTACCCAAGGACTATCCGAGATCGGGTAAATTAATCCAGCGTCAAGAAGTTTTTCAACCTCCTTTTTGATGACATCGTGGATTTTTGGATTCACTCGTCTTTGGTGTTGAACCGCCGGTTTGTAGTCCTCTTCCATAAGAATCTTGTGAGTACAAAATTCCGGGTTAATACCCTTGATGTTGGAGAGTTTCCAAGCGATGGCTCGCTTGTGTGACTTCAAAACCTTTATGAGAGCGGCTTTTTCCTCGACACTCAAGTCTTTAGCAATTATGACGGGCAACTTGTTGTCACCTTCCAAAAATGCGTATTCGAGATGAGGAGGTAAGTCCTTAAGTTCGACCTCGGGAGGTTCATCAATTGAAGATTTATCAGTTTTAGCTTCACAAATTTTAAGTTCTTTTCGAATTTCAGGCAAATAGTTTCCTTGGTTGAGAGGGGGTGATGGATCATCATTGAGAAATGATTCAAGAAGAAGAATATCCCCTTTCGAGTCATAGTAAGAGTCATCATTGCCACTTGCAATCACATCGGAGAAACCGAGAACTTCTTGAGAATACTCCTCACAAGCCATTTCAATAACATCGATTCGGTTCGCCGTCATATCATCGTAATTAGAAGAATATCTCGAAGTTTGGTCAAGATTGAATGTTATGGCTTATTTCCCAACACGAAGAGTTAATTCTCTTTCGTAAACATCAATCAAAGCACGTCCGATTTTTAAAAAGGATCTCCCAAGAATTAGAGGAACTCGGGGATCAGCATCAAAGTCTACGACTACAAAGTCGGCTGGGAATTTGAACTTTCCTACTTTAAGGTAGACATTTTCGACAATACCGATTGGTTTGGTAATCGAACGGTCTGCAAGTTCAAGAGTCATATAAGTAGGAGTGAGCTTTAGAAGAGAAAGATTTTTCCACACGGATAATGGCATGAGATTTATGCTAGCGCCAAGATCGGCCAAGGCTAAGCACTCTTCCATTCCGGGAAAATCACATGGTATTAGAAATTTGCCGGGGTCTCTAAGTTTTTCGGGTAACTTGTTGAGGATAACCGCCGAACAATGCTCATTCAAAGGGGTTCTAGCCATTTCACTTAATTTTTATTTGTTTCCAATTAAGGCTTTAAGAGTTGAGGCAAATTTTGGCATAAGAATCAAAGCATCCGCTAAACTAATTTCGAAACTCATATCTTGAAAGATTTTGTAGAATTTCTCAACTTGGTCATTAGCTTTTTCACGACGCTTTTCATCATTACGTCTCGAAGGATATGGAATTGATGGTTTTGGGTTAGGCATCAGAGCACTAACGGGATCAATAATGGGTTTGAAATTTGGTACTTGGACAATCGGAGGTTGGACGTCTTTGGTACTTTTGTTATTAGTATGAAGCACCGTGTCCTTTGTCACCTCGGGTTCACGTTTCACTACTTTAGGAGGAGAAGAAGTAGAAGTAGGAATCATGGGTCCTTGATAAGCAATACCACTAGGGAGTGTCCCTAAACCTGAAGTAGAAGCGGTATTAGAATTCACAAACTTGGAAAGCATGTCCGTTAAATTGGTCATTTGATTTTGCAAATTTTGGTTTTGGTCTTGCATGTTCCTCATCACTGCATCATTAGCTTTGACGTAGCTTTAAAAATCGTTCTTTGTCACACCTTGTGTTTGCGGAGCCGGATCTTGGTAAGGTGGAGCTTGGTGAACCGGTGGTTGATTAATCGGAGTTCGGTAAATTTGGCTTTGGTTAACCGGGGGTTGGTAGGTGGAAGCTTGGTTGTAATTATTTCCTCGGTTTTGGTTGTAACAATTTTAGTTATTTCCTTGGTTGTTAGCTTTGTTTCGAACGGGAGGAAAATTGGGAGGTCAAATTTGATTAGCAATAGGGGCTCGGTAACCGGTATTTCCTAGATTGAAATTAGTTGCTGCTGCTTGGGTAACATACTCTTGAATATTGTCACGATAAACGTTGCCATCAGTGGCGGGACAATTTCGGTAAGAATGAGTACCACCACAAGTAACACAACTTTCCTCGACGGCTTTGACGGGAGTGGGAGCTTGGGTTTGGATTTTCTTTTCGAGAAGTAAATCTTTCACCATATCTTTAAGTTCAGCAACATCGGGAGAAATATCGGGGGTAGAACTGCTCGAACTCACTTTTGCAACAACCAGTTTGTTATGTGAATTACGAACTTTAGATTTGCTTTCAATGATTCTTAGGCAATCACGAGGCATTTTATCCAAAAAGTTACCACCCGCGACGGAATTCAATGAATCTTGATCACTAGAGTTCAAAGCATTATAGAAAGTATCGAGTTGATGTAACTCCAAAAATCCATGATGTGGGCATGCTCGAAGAAGATCATTAAATCGGTCCCATGCCTCGTAGAAAGTTTCATCAAATCGTTGTTGAAATCTCGTGATTTCATTTCGAAGATTTGTTGTTTTGGAAGGAGGGAAAAATTTGTTGATGAATTTCGAAACAAGATCATCCCATGTTAGAATCGATCGAGGAGGTTCTTTTTCAAGCCAAATCCGGGCTGCACCCTCGAGAGAAAATGGGAAAAGCATAAGCTTTACCGACGTACTCGGGACGTTCGGGAACTTCATCGTAGAATATCTTTGTTGAACATAACATGTGACATGAGGGTCCTTCTTGTACATGTCCGAAAAATTGTTTATTTTGAACGAGGGTAAGCAAACCGTGCTTAAAGCTTAAAGTTTGGTCCGCGGTTGATTCGGGCACAACGATGGGCATCCTCTAACCAATGGGTGCTTCGAAGTATTAGGCCATAGGAACGATTATCATTCATTATAACACGAGCATAGGTTCCACAAAGATTGAATGGGTCTACAAAATACAGATATGACATGTTGGTGTTGACGGTTAGAATTACGATATTGAGAACGAGTGACGTATGCACTAAAATGTAAAAAAGAAAATTTACTACTTTTATTTTGGTATTTTAACAATGAATTTTAAATACGGACAATGAGATAAAACAATTAAACCTAATAATCAACTTGCTTCTCGGTAACTCTTCAAAAGAAAAACGCACAAAAGAGTTTGTTTAACTTTTTGCAGGAGGAGCCTACGTCGCAAGAGACACAACAAGCAAGTTTTTGATCTTGGTGCGGGAACTTATAGATGATCAATACTTCAATTCTGAAAAGTAATTATTTGGTTGGATGTTCTGTTGAACCCACTTGGTGAAAATTCTTTTAAAATTTTTTTTATGGATTAATATTTTTAATGTTTTTATGTTTTTGGTTTTTCTTTTTTTTTTAGATTTTTGGTTTTATATTTTAATTATACTAATAAAAGAAAATGAAAAATATTTTTGTATTTTTTATATGAAAATAAACAAAATAACTTCTCTTGGAAGGATCTTCAAACAAAAATTTTCAAACGGCTTCAACAATCGTAGACAATCCTCCCCGGCAGCGGCGCCAAAAACTTGATCACTTCTGACTACACTCTTTAATATATAGTAAATATATATAAAATATACTTATAAATATATAAAAAGAAGGGTAGGAATCAAAAGATCTCAGTTATAGTAATCCGGAAGTATGATTCCCGGGTCGTTATCCCCGATGAGGAAAGCAATTGAAAGTCGAGAGTCGATTTGAGAATCGATGTTTGAATGGGATAAGATTGATATTGTTTTTCTAAAACTACAAGAAAAATAAGGCAAAAACTTAAAAATACTTAAGGAAAAACAAATTTTAGCTAAAAACGTAAAACGGAAACCCTAAACTGTGACTAAAAACCCTAAATTTCCAAAAATAAACTTAAAATGAATTTTTCACTTTTAATAGACTCTAATTAACTAAAAAGTAAGATTAAAGAAAACTAGAATGAAAACGGAGTTGATTTGAGCTTAAAAACACGAAAAACGTGAACGGGAATGAATCCCGTTCTTTAAAAAGTGAAATTTTGCAAATTAAACCCTACGGAAGCAAAACTATTTTTCCTAGGAACTATATGATAAAAGAAAATTTTCTAAAAAAGAATTATATTTTTTTGACTTTTTTATAATTTTTTATGAATTAAAAATGATTTTAAAGAAAATTAAATATAAAAAAATACTAAACGTTTTATAAAAATTCTGAAAAAAATTATGAAAAATAGCTTGAACAATAAGGAATCTAAGAAAAATAAGATTGGAAACACAGCTTATCGAATAAGCTGTGTAATAAGCAAAAACAGCTTATTATACTTAAAGAGCTAAAACGTATATAAATAATAGATATTGTAAAGTTATACCGGATGAGCTATTGTAGCACAATGGTTGGGAGTGTGGGGGTTAAAACACTTGGTGAGGGTGGTAGAGGTCCCGGGTTCGAGCCTTGCTCACCCGGGGTTTCCCACTATCCCAAGTGTTTTTATTTTCGCCATTTTTTATAACTTTTTAGAAAACTTAAAAATAAGCACTTTTTACAAAGCAACCTTTTTTATAAACCTCAAATAAGCACAGAAATAAGCTAAGTAAGACAAAAATAAGCTAAAATGCTCTAAGTCCTAAAAAACTAACTGTTTGTATTTTTTAAGGAGAATAAGCAAATAAGAATGACAAATAAGCTAAAACAGACAATAAGCTATGTCTAAAAAACACATAAGAACAAAAATAAGCACAAATGTTAAGCTAGATAGACAAAACAGCTAAAAAGGCTTAAATTCACTTGAAATTCACACTAGAAAGCAAATAAGCTCAAATAAGCTTATGGCAAAACCAAATAAAATGGGCTTATACTAACCTAAATAGCTAAACTAAACCAAAATAAGCAAATACAATAAGCAGATAAGCTAAAATAAGCTAAATGTACCTTTTGACCAAAATTGATAAGCCAAAAGGCCTATAGGGACTTTTCTAGCTTAAAAATAAGCTAGCTAAGGGCTCCTTAAGGCTTATTGGCTTATACCTCTGAGAAGAGTAGCCAAAAAGCTACAATAAGCTCCAAAGAAAAAGCATTTTGAATCTTAAATAAGCACTTGAAAATGCTTCATGAAAAGGGCATCTCACACATATTCAATGCTTAGAAATTTTTTTTAAAATTAACAAAACAACACTTTTAAGCTTAAAAATAAGCACTCTAACAGATCCTTATGGATCTCAAACCTACAAACAGATCAAAATTAGACCCCAAAGAACATATAGCAATAATCCAAAAGCATTTTGAAATGAAGGATAAGCCACAACAAGCTTTTGAAAAAGCAAAATCTCAAAATTTCTTAAACTCTTAGCACTTTTGACAACAATCAATGAAATCAAATGCACAATGCAAGACACTTAACCTACTTGCATAAAACACTTTAACATGCATATCAAACATAAAAATAAGCTGCTAAACTAGACTTAAGCAAATAAGCTACATTAACAGCTTATAGCATCTCAGAATCAAAACTCATGAAGACATATCTTAACAAATGAGTTTTAGACTTTAAAAACTTTTTAAAACAACTTAATTCCTTTTAAATGGGCTTATTAAACTTAGCTTAGTGACCCAAAAGAGTTTTTAAATCATTTTGACCCGTTTGACCCATTGTCCCAAACACCCCTTTAAAAACAGTTTTAGATTATTTAACTTGATAAAAGCTGTTTAAGCTAAAACTCTTCAAAGACCAGATAGTAAACAGCTTATAACAAACTAAATGAACATATTTCAACAATCCAATAAGCAAAAACAATAAGCTAACAACTAATGCTAATTTTTTTTATATGTTTTTATGACAGATTTAAGATAAATGATTAACACTATGAAATAAGCTAACAATTGAACTCAAATAACATTAATCTACTAAGATAAACAAGATTAAGCAAATTACTACTAAGATAAGCAGACAATAAGCTAATTAGCAAAATTAAACTAAAACAGATTTTAACTAAGCTAAATTAACTAAGCAACAAGTAAAATAAAAGAGATGTACCTTACACCTCAGCTAAACAGAGGTGAGTTCTCACTTAGAGCTTATCCAATGTAGCTTAAGCTTTTTATCAAATCCTAGTCTAATCCTAAGGCTTGACCCTCAAGCACTATTACCAAGTCTTAATCATCCAGCAGCCATCCAATTCCAAGGGATGATAAGACTTTTAATGAACTTATTTTGGAGCTTTTAGTAGCTTAAAGTCAAGTAGAGCTTATGCAACAGTATATAAAAGCTGTTTGAAATATAAAACATTAATAGTAAAACAGATTTGTGTAAATTTAAGCTATAATTTCATTAACTAAAAGCTGATTACAATACTTTTGAAATAGAGATTACAATAAGCTGAAAACAGGAATTGAAATTACATAAGTTTAAAATTACATAAGCTGAGCTAAAACAGTTTGAAAAGAAAATAATTAAGCTAAAAATTTAATAAGCTAAAAAAAATCTAACTCCCCAGCTTTGTGTGAAGAGGCCTCTATTTATAAGTTTGACAAGAATGATCTAGGCTCTCTTTACACGCTCCTCTTGAATTGATCTCATCCCTTGAATCTTTGCCAATTATTGGATCCATCTTATGTGTGACAACCCGAGAATTTTAGTTAATAAAGTTAGAGTTTCAGTGTATGTTATTTGAATTTTTTTAAAAGTCTTCGTTAGTTTTCCATTTAACCGGAAGTTCTTCGTATTATCTGAGAATCGGTCTCCAGGGAGCGATCCTGTGGCACCAAACGTTGTAGTATATTGTGGCAATAGCCGCGTTTTATGTTTTAAAGCAATATTTAAAATTTTCGTTAATTTTTGTGTTTCCGTTACTCGTTTCGTTATTTACGTGATCCGTGGAATGTAACTACACTTTGTTGTGCATGCATGCTTGGAAATTAATTCATCAACTAGCACTATGATCCTAGAATGTGGGAAATTATTTTTGGTCCCCCATTTGCTTTGATACCAACCGGTTACACATACATATACATGCATATGATCCAAAATTTTGAAATGAAATGCCTAGACAAACTTCCATCTTATTTGGAACAACCTTGTACCATGTGAAATTGTGATTTGTGATCATTTTGGTCAACTTTTGCTTTGTCTCCTAGCCATGGCACACACTAATATGTGTGTGTATGTGTGTGTAAACTTTGTATACATATCCAAGTTACATCTCATTTTCATTCTCATTCATTTCATTCAGACACAAAATTCATTTTCTCTTTGTCTCTCTCTCAAACCCACGAACCAACAAACACCTACACAAATCCATACATTTTTCATCTTTGATCATTTACGTTTGAAGATATATTGTTCGTGTTGATTGTTATTTCATCCGGGTAATTTGTAAAACAACGTTTGGGTTGTTCTTAGTTTCTATTCACCTTTCGTCGTGTTTCTTTGTAAGTCATCTTTACTTTTTCATAAATAAGTTGTACTTTTGCATTCGTATGATCATTCCGAACAAGGTGTACAAAGCGGATCGTTGTGAAAATCATTATCTAGTTTTCTATAAAACTACAAGTCTCAAAGTTTAATATTTTTGTTTATAAATGGAAGAACATAAAAAGTAGTTGTACTTTTGCGCATAAAAGTTCGTTGTGACTATTTTGATATATATATTGTTATCACTAGGGCTATATCGTTTATTTAAGATTTATCGTATATTAAGTTTAAATATTGTTGGCGAAAAGATTAAGTTAGATGTTGGATTTGTTGGAAGTGTAAATTGAATGTCGAAGAGGTTTAGGTTTAGAACGGATTTGTTGCGATATTGAGGTGTTGTCAAAAATAGATCGGGTATTCTTTCGAGTCAATAAAAGATATACTTTTGTAAAACGGGTGTTTTCACGTGTCGAGGTTGATAAAAATGGAAAGTCGATATTTTTAGAAAGGTCATGCCGAAATTTCGTAAACTTTATAAAAGCGTCGAAAATATACTTTTATTATCAAACTTATGATAAAATGTAGAAAAACGTAAGTGTCGAGTTTAGGTCAACATTTTTAGTTATTGAGTCAACATTGATGTGTCGGGACACTAAAAGACGAAATATACTAAAGGATGAAATACACTAAAAGACAAAATACACTAAAAGACGAAATACACTAAAAGACGAAATGCACTAAAAGACAAAATACACTAAAAGACAAAATACACTAAAAGACAAAATACACTAAAAGACGAAATACACTAAAAGACGAAATACACTAAAAGATGAAATACACTAAAAACAAAATTATAAATGACAAAGTACACTAAAAGAAAAAAAAATGACGAAATAATTTCTAAGATGTTTTGAAGTGTCGAGGACTTGTCAAAAACTTAAAACTGAAAGTACGTTTTATATTGGGATCGCCGTGTCTACTCTTCTCGGATGATCAGTTCTTGCGTTAACGTTAACTTTCCGAGACTAAATCGAAACCCGTATTCTTCTAGGTCATACCCGTGTACCACTGTTCGTTTTGAGTGACCTTACTTTTTGACGTATACTCTTTACCTTATCATCAAGGTGAGTTCATAGCCCCACACTTTTACTCGTTTTGAATAAATATTTTTATAACTTTGGGGTGAGAAACATTGCTTGTTTTTAAAATCGGACACAAGTACTTTCATGAGAATTTTTCCCTGTTTATGTGTTGCCTAAGTAGCGCTAGACCTCCTATTGCCCAAAACTATCATGAACTGTTAATCTCTTGACCGAAGGACCGGTTGAGGGAGCGCGAGTGAATAAATAGATCTATTGGGACTAATTATCCCTATCCGGGTAAGTCGCACTTACTACCCACGGGTCACCCGATTAAACGGATATATGTTATGTTGAATTTCGGATAGGAAATCTTAGGTGAGATTTCCTCCAAGGCAATTCAACCTATAGCTATACGAAAGCTATGTCACAGAATTAGCTTCGGTGTCATGAGCTTAGTGTAACGTAAATATCTTTTATGTGAAGTTGTATTTGTTATAACTGTCGCATGCCTGTAAAATTTTGTGGTCCACTATTACATCAAATTAAACCTATGAATTCACTCAACTTTATATTGACCGTTTTAAGCATGTTTTTCTCAAGTGCTTAGCTTGGAAGATGTTGCCTGATCTATATGAAGTCTAATTGCCCGAACCAGTTTTCAGATTTCATCTATGTTATCTTAAATACCGTTGTTGAACTTATTAAAGCTTCCGCATTTTAACTTTTGAATCTTTTAAATTTGATTGATGTAAACTTATTATTATTTTAAATTTATGCAACAGTGTTTATTTTTAAAACGTACCCTTAGAGGTCGTTCTTTATGCTTTGTACTTGAGATATCCAGGAACGTCACGCCTCCGGACACGTATTTTGTCCAGGGCCCGTTTGGGGGTGTGACAATAGAGCCTATAGCCCCTATCATGACTTTAAATATGCTAGTTCTAGAATTGGAAGAAAGACTATAACCAGTATGTGATCCTACGTGATTATGTGCCTTATGTGACCTTACATAGTACGTATACATAACTAAGTACTACGTAAATAATATATACGTATTAAATACTAAGTATATCTAATATTTCTAAGTGTTTCTTATTTCATCCTATCATGACGTTGCCCGTTGAATCATTCATCATCATTCAATTTTGCCATTCATCCAGTTTACCCATGTCACCATTCATATTTATGCATCACGCATGGTTGATATAAAGAGATTTATATGATCTTGCTTGTGCAGGTTATGGCTATTTCAGTATACTCGATTTCTTCAATTTCATCTGGGGATAGCGTGGGGACACCTGCTGGACGAGTGATCTTGTTCAGTACTATCCCTACTACTATTCCTGACACCACACCAGTGATTACCCCACCTACTACTCAGACTGATACACTAGTGATACCCACAGAGACACCTATCATAGCACCACTATAACCACCATACCTGACAAGACACAAGCTTCTCTATGATTAATCACCTGCATCTAATCAGAGTCTGATCCATCTGAGGATTGCATCATCAGACCACATACCACCATTACCAGATATTTCACCATTCTTATCATCAGATGATGACCCCACAGACAGTGATACACCAGATACACCATCATCACCTACCCATGATACACCTTTCACTGAGATTACCGCTTCTACCCAAAGATCACCTATCATACCTCGTCGTCGAGTTATGCTTCTAGCACCTGGACAGCCTATTCCCCATGGTCGACCGTACCGCTACCATCTTAATGGGCCTACAACAAGATGACTGCAGTGAAGATGGTTGGACTCGTTACCACTCATCATCTTGCTGGTCAGAACATCTCTACCGATCATTCTTCTTCAGATTTCGTCATCAGAGTGCATCATCAGATTTTCATTCGGATTGCTTCTTCAATCCTTTTTTGAGACACCCATTGTCAGATCATTCTTCACCAGATTTACCGGGTACTTCTGCGGGGCCATCTTGCAAGAGACGTAGGTCCCTTATGACATATGTACCTGCATTATCACATGTATCCGGAGCTTTATCTCCTGTCCGTACTAATTTGATACCATCGCCTAAGAGAATTAAGGATTCTGGTTATTTGGCAGATGAGAGGTTGATCATAGAGAGATAGTTGAGGGAAGATGCTATTGTCAGGGTTAGTGATAGCCCTCATTTAGAGCAGGATAGTGATCCAGAGATTCAGGCAGAGATCGACGAGTGTTTTGCTTACGCAGATGCTCTTAGGGATAGAGGGATTGAGCCTAGAGTTGTAGTTGAGGCTGATGATCAAGATGAGACAGAGACGGGTGTGAGAGGCCCGGTTGAGGTCATAAAAAAAAAAAAGGGGGAAAAAAAGTAAAAAAAAAAAGAAAAAAAAAAAAGTGGTAAAAAATAAAAAAGGAAAGGAGAAAAAAAAAAAGGAAAAAGTTGTACAAAAAAAAATGAAAAAAAAAAGGAGAAGAGAAAAAAAAGAGTTGAGAAGTACGCATCCTGCGATGCCAGAGGATATTCCTGAGCCTGCTCAGGAGGGAGCAAGTATAGGCTACGTAATGAGACGTTGGGAGATTTGGTTTCAGAAGGTTCCATGATCACATCAGGCTATCCAGGTCCATCGTATACATGCTATGAGGAGTTCAGAGAGAGCAGGAACACAGGATTGTTGGGGATGAGTTCAGCAGTTATTTGCTTTGACTGAGAGGATGCTGCTTTTTTTGGTAGAGAGGGGTTAAAAACATTAGGCTTAGAGCACCGCGAGTGTTGAAGTTAGAGAGTTGACCGTGACTCCGCGCGCATGTCACTATGTCAAGAAGTTGAGACAGATGCGACGACTTCGATTTTATGACCGAGTGAGAGTTGGCAGACTTGAGGCGTGTGCTAGGAAGCACATGGGCTACCGTTCTTAGAGATGTTCGTTAGTATTGCAGCATTTAGTAGTAGCGTTTAGTGATAACCGTAGTGTTAGAACTCGTATTTTCTGTATTTTGAAACGTTGTGATGTAATCACTTATGTTCGATGATATGAAATTGATATTTATCTATGATATGATGTCATGATTTGATTTACTTATGCTCTTGTGTCATGCATTATGGGATTTCCATGAATATATATTTTGATCGTATATTTTCTATGTGATTAACCGTAAATTTTATTTAATACCGTTAGTAATCTCGCATCACCTAGAAATCTTACCAAGCGTTATATTGTTGTGTTGTAGGAAGATGCCTAACACACGATCTGGAGCGTCCATGACTCGTGAGGAGTTTGAAGAATTGGTTAACCGCCGAGTAGCTGAAGAAATGGAGGCTCGTGAAGCCGCAAGGACCTAACCCCTAATGAAATGGTATTATACAAGAAGGCGAGAACGGAGGAAATGGAAATGGAGGAAATGGAGGAAATAGAAATGGAGGGAATGGAGAAAACAGAAATGGAAATAGAAATGGGAATCATGGTATGAACTATGGAGGTTTCATGCCAGTGGCTAGAGAGTGCACTTTCCAAGACTTCTTGAAGTGCAAGCCACATAATTTCTCAGGAACTGAAGGCGTTGTTGGATTGACCCGCTGGTTTGAGAAGATGGAGACTGTGTTCAATATCAGTAATTGTCCACCGAAGTATCAAGTGAAATATGCTACATGCATACTGCAGGACAGTGCTTTGACTTGGTGGAACTCTCATAAGAGAACCATTGGTGTTGAGGCTGCATATGCCATGAATTGGGTTGGACTGATGAAGTTGATGACAGAAGTGTATTGTCTAAGGAATGAAATCCAGAAGATGGAGACTGAATTGTGAAATCTGGCCGTGAAAGGAAACGACTTGACTGCTATCCACTCAAAGGTTCAAGAGTTGATTTTGTTGTGTACTAGAATGGTCCCTTGATTAGAAGACAGAGAGAGAGTTAGTTGGAGGTTTACCGGACAACATCAAAGGAATGTGATTGCTGCAAAATCCATCCAAAACTCCAGGTTCACACCCCCAAAACTGGGCCTAGAACGGGAATCGTGTCTAGGGATGACGTCATAACAATCCGATCACAAAGCAATAAAGAACGACCACTAATCATGGACGTTTGAAAAAGTTTACTCGTTGCATAAAATAAAATAGATTCAAGTTTTACAGCCCATAATAATTAAGTTAAAAAGTAGCGGAAGCATAACAAAGTTTTAGTAATGACAACGAGTAAATAATAGATAAGTCTTGAAATTGGCGAAGTCACATAGCACATAGACTCCACATAGCATCAAGAATCAATCCAAGCTAAGCACCTGAGAAAACATGTTTAAAACCTTCAAACATAATGTTGGTGAATTCATAGGTTTATAGTTTACAAGAGTGGACCACAAGATTCAAAACGTATGTGACTACTATAACGAAATACAATCACATAAAAAGTATTTATTGTTGCACTAAGCTCATGACACCGAAGCTAATTAAGTCAACAGGGCATGCTACATCCTGTTGCAAAGTATTCCTGCCCTAAGCCGGTGTCCCAAACCAAAGACCACCATAAAGTATAATCGACATGACATATATCCGTTTGTTCTTCGTTAAGTGGAACCAAAGCGGATAGGGATAATTAGTCCCAATAGATCTATCTATTCACTCGCGCTCCCTCAACCGGTCCTCCGGTCGAGAAACTAACAGTTCATGATAAGTTGGGCAGTAGTAGGTTTGTAAGCTACTATGGTCACCACATAAACAAGTAAATACTCTCGCAAAGAATTTGTGGTCCAATTAAAAGCAAACATATGTTTCTCCCCAATAGTATAAAGCGTTTGTAAATCAGTAAAAATGTGGGGCTATGAACTCACCGTTAGCAAGGTAAGCGATAACCACAACAAATATGAAGATCAAAGGAGTTCTAAGCCGCGACCTAAGTAGTACGGGTAAGACTTAACATTTATCAAAGAAACAAGTAAAGCATACATGTTTTATCATTTTAAAGCATCCAAGTGTGTTTGCCGTTTTAATAAATAAAAAGACTTTATAATTTTACTACGTCTTAGTAAATCCCGACACTTGTTGAAAAATTACTATTTTTAGAAACTTTCCTATAGGAAACTTTTTAGTTCAAAACGTTAATACGTCCCATATTTTCTAAGTTTCCATATTTCCCAAATCGCTTAAACAATCTAAATCGCCTACTCCTTATGTTAAATCGCCTAAAATTGTCCGTTTCGTGCCAACCCCTAATATTTAATAAACCTACATTATATTAAGTCGTCATCTCAAATAACCTTTCAAGACATTTCTAGTTGTTCTAACTAATTACCTAGCATTTTTATATGTTTCGCTCGCATTTAAAACATCCAAAATCGTCCGAAAGTGCCCGAAACCCCCTTTTATAAACCCAATCAGCAACATCATTTAGAGTATTTTCTTAAAAGTCTATTTTTCCGATTTGTGGTAAAAATGTCTCTCGTTATTGACTTTTAGGCTAAGCGGTTGCCAACATATAGTAAAATCACATTCCGGACACTTTCCGTGTTTTTATACTTTGGCACGATTCGGACCCGAAGGGCTACGATCGCCGTTTTAAGCTGCTTGATCTGGTCTTTGTATTTTCCCAATTTCGCCGAAAATGTTTCAAGTTTCATTTGGTCATAACTTGGCCGTTTTAAGTCCGATTTTAAAGTGTGATATATGAAAAATTATCTATTCGAACCGAGCTCTTCGAAAACTACTTTTACAACTAATGAAAACATTTTTAAGTCGCTCAAACCCTCAAAACAAAATCGGGACAGCAACTTTGTTTTGCCGAAATATGACCAAAAATCAACCCAAATCGCATATTAGTGCCTAGTCTAGTTCTACCTTTATTTACCACTAATCCACCACAAAACTAACCTTAAACCACCCTAATATCTATTGTTGCAACTCTCATCCACTCTCAATCTCACCAAGAACATATTCTAAAACATAAACATAAGCTTTTGTCATATGGCTTCCAACATATTTTTAAGATGAACAAAAATAAGTTGTAGTTTCTTTTGTAAAAACATCACAAACACATGGATCTTTAATAATAACAATAGATCTAATACAAGAATCATAACAACATCAAAATAATACAAGATGGGTCAAGAAATACTCACAAGAAAGCAAGCAAAAGATGAAAACACAAGATCTTGCAAAACCCACTTATAAACTTAATCTTGAAAACCCTAATTTTATAATTCTTGAAATCAAGGAATTAATGCTTCACAACACCTTAGATATAACTAGGAATGAACTTTGAACACTTGGATCTTGCTAGAAATCAAAAGATATGGAGTGAGTGTGTGTGCTAGTGTGTGCCGTGAGCTAGGAGGCACAAGGGAGGAGGAAGAAAATTTTTGGTGAGTTTGAAATGAAATGAAATGACCTAGTTTAGAGAAAGTGTGATATATATAGGCCATGAGTTAGGGTTTGAAGGGTTTAAGTGGTGCATAAGTGACCAACACACACCAAAGGTGTGTTTGGTCTTGGGTTCGGCCGAATATGGTCACAAGGGACCATATGGTTCAAGTTTACTAGCCAAGGTTCATTATACTTGGTTAAATTTAAAATTTACTTAGTCAAAGGGTTAGTCAAATTGTAAGAATGCATGTGATGTGTAAGAATTTGCATGTATGCAAGTTACAAGGCAACAAAAGTGCCATTTTCTCATCTAGTATGCACACATGGGTGAGGCTTTCAAAATAAGATGCCATTTAATTAATTTTAAGCATGCATACATACAGATTTTGTGGGTTTTGGGTATAGGAGGAGAGGTGAACGAAATTTTTGGACTTAGGGCTTAAGATTATTGATAACTTGAGTTTATACGAAAAGATTTTGAGTTTCCGGGGTTTCGTTTGGTCAAAAACGCGAAAAACGCAATTTAAGAGATAAAACCTTAAAATTAATATCGGAAGTGATTAAAAATCACAAAAAACTTAGGAAAGCTAAAATATCTTATATTAAGCCTAAATTAATTTATAACTAATGCCAAAACGCGTCTGATGACGTTTCTCAGTTTTTACGCAGTTTAGCTCACCGGTAAACTGTCAGATTTAAACGTAACGTATAAAATTTAGAAGTAAATGACCGGAATGGGTCAGAATACTAACCGGGAATTTACAGGGTGTGACACGCCTAACGTCTTAGGTATACAGATTAAAGATACAGAATCCGTGGCCACTGGGGTTGCAACCCTCTTACGCGGTAAGCAATTATTAGGGTACTTATCCTATAAACATCCGGAGATAGTCACAATATCATGCATTCATGGAATGACAAATAATGACAAATAAGTAAAAATAAAGGCAACTTAGAAAATTTTCAAAATAGAGAAATCGCAGGGTTAGCTAGGCCCTGTAGAGTTTTATTAATACCCTAAGAACAAAAAGTTAAAAGATACATGGATTACTTTTATTAGGGGTCCTAACGACAATGAGGGTTCATCCATGCATGTGCTGCAGCCTAGAGGTAGCATTTTTTCAGATTGGCAATGTTCCATGTCCGTAGTAGGTCCGCGCCCGCCATAATCCTTAGCTTATATGCTCCATCACCTAGTGCTTCCGTGACCTCATAAGGACCTTCTCACTTTGGTCCAAGTTTTCCACCGGCTGCAACATGACTTGCGTCATTGCTACGATAAACAAAGTCTCCAGGTCTAAAAGCAACACCGCGGACCCTAGCATTGTAATACTTTATCATCTTCATTTTGGCCTTAGCTTCACAGATTGCTACGCGCTCCCGCTTTTCTTCCAGTAGATCCAAATTTAGCCGTAGTTCTTCATCATTATGTACAGTGTCTACTGCCGCGGTGCGGTAGGTGGGCATTCCGATTTCCGCAGGTATGACGACTTATGTCCCATAGGTCAAGGAAAAAGGGGTATCACCATGACTTGACTTAATCATCGTGCGATGGGCCTACAGGACATGGGGAAGTTCCTCTATCCAATTCTTGTTTCCTTTGCCCAGGCGTGCCTTGATTCCATCACCCAAGCTCCGGTTTGCCATCACTATAAGTCCATTAGACTGCGGGTGTTTCACTGAGGCGAATCGCTGTGTGATATTCAATTTGTCACACCAATCCTTAAATGGGTTGTCGCTGAATTGTTTGCTGTTAGTCTGAGACTATTTCTCCTGGGAGACCGAAGCGGCAATGTTGTCCCATACGAATTTTTTCACCTAATTTCTCGTGATTGTCATCACGGCTTTTGCTTCTATCCATTTCATAAAATAATCCACTGCGACTATTAAAAACTTGACCTTACCTGGTCCTTCTAGGAAAGGACCAGCTATATCAATTCCCTATTTGTAGAACGGCCATGGGGCCGTGATTGGGGTTAGCGGTTGTTGAGGGTTTCTTGGCACGGACGATATATTTGATAATTGTTGCATGTACGTATCATTTCTCGTGCGTTCCGGTGCATTGTTGGCCAATAATATCCCAGCCGCATAGCCTTGGCTACTACCGATCGCGGTCCTGTGTGCATACTGCACGACCCCTCATGGATTTCTCGGATCACATAATCCGCTTGAAGTGGTCCGACACACCGTAGCCACGGTTTCAGGAATGACCGCTTGTAGAGAACCCCTTCCAACAATTCATACTGTCTGGCCTTTATGCGGAGTTTGCTTGCCTCTTTTCTATCACCAGGAAGAGTCCCATCTTTCAGGTACTCTATTATCGGGGCCATCCATGTTGTTCCCCCTTCTTCTACTACCGTGGCTACTTCCTCCTCGTGTATGGATTTTTCTTTGAGTATCTCAACCAAGACCTGTTTAGATAAACGTGCAAAGCTGGTTGACGTAATTTTGCTCAGGGCATTTGCTTTCTTGTTTTTGCTTTGTGGTACTTGGCTTATAGAAAAGCTAGCGAAGCCACTGACCAGGCTTTTGACATTCTCCAGGTATTTGATCATATTTTGTTCTTTAGCGACGTACTCCCCTAAGACCTGGTTTGTTACCAACTTAGAGTCTACACTTACGCGCACATTGCGTACTCCTATTTATGCTGCAATCCGGAGGCCAGCTATCAGTGCCTCATACTCTGCTTCATTGTTAGAGGCTGTAAACTGAAATCTTAGCGCGTAGGTGAACTTCGTTCCTTTCGGGCTTGTCAGTATTAACCCGGTACCAGATCCATCTATACATGATGATCCATCCGTGAATAGTGTCCACGGATCTTGTGGAATATCCGCCGCTGGTGTTTCTGGCAAGTTCTCATACGGTTTCTCTACGAGGAAATCTGTTAGGATCTTTCCTTTTACAGAAGTCCTTGGCCGGTACGTGATATTGTGTTCTCCTAGCATGACGTTCCATTTTTGTAATCTTCCTGCCACGTCGGGACGCGACATTATCTGCTTGATGGGTTGGTCGGTAATAACTGCAATAGGATGCGCTTGGAAATACCTTCGCAATCTTTTAGCGGTAAAAACCAACGATATGACTAAATTTTCCATTGGGGAATAGTTTATTTTGGGACCCTGTAAAGCGCGGCTTACGAAGTAGACTGGCGTCTGAACCGTGTCTCTTTCAGTCATCAAGACCGCGCTAATAGCTTCATGAGAGGCGGCCAGGTATACAATCATTTCCTCCTTTGGTTTTGGTGCTACCAGCAGGGGTAGCTCCGACAAGTGCTGCTTTAGCTGCTTGAAGGCTTGTTCCGCTTCTGGAGTCCAATGGAAGTCATTCTTTTTAATGCACTTCTTCAAGGTTTTAAATAGCGGCAAGGACTTTTCAGCTGACTTGGAGAGGAACCTGTTCAAACTAGCCAACTTTCCATTGAGGCTCTAGACCTCTTTGATTGTCCGTGGGGACGGGAGTTGTAGTACAGCTTCTGTTTTATCAGGGCACGGTTTTATTCCTTCCAGGCTAATCATGTACCCCAAGAACATTCCTTATCTTGCCCCAAACATACATTTTTTTGGGGTTGAGCTTCTTGTTGATTCTTTGTAACGTCCAAAACGTTTCATTAATATCTCTTATCATCTCCTCTTCCGTGTGACTTTTAATAACTAAGTCATCAACATATACTTCCATGTTCTGACCAACTTGGCTATCGAAAGCTTTGTCCACCAGTAGCTAGTATGTGGCACCAGCATTCTTGGGGCCGAAGGACATTTTGGTATAGCAATATACACCTTGGCTGGTATGAAAGGCCATTTTTTATTCGTCTTAAACATAAAAGTAATGCGCGCGAGTTTTAAAACTTCAATTCTTTATCGTTTCGACTCCGTTTTATACGTTTCTTATGTCCACGTCTCCGAATTAAAATGATTTATCAATATATCATAATTATAAAGTTTAACCCACTGATGAACAGTAACTTTTACTGTTCATCACAGTTTATAAAACTAATTATTTGTAACTTGATTAAATCATAATTCGTTCGTTACTAGTTTTCCGTTTCTACGGATCACTATGTCCGTGGATTAGAATTCAAAAAATTTATCAAAATATTATATTTATAAAATTCAAACCACTGATGAACAGTAGCATTTACTATTCATAACAGTTATAAAAGTATTTTTATAGAATTAATTATATATATCTTGTAAACTACGTAACTTGTTCGTTATAATTCCGTTTTTCGAGTTCTTTATGTCCGTGGGTTCGTATTAAGGAAAATTATCAAAATATTATATTTATACAATTTATACCCCTGATGAACAGTAACTTTTACTGTTCATCACAGTTTATATAATTATTTTTATAAAGTTAATAATATATAACTTGTAAATGTCGTATCTTGTTCGTTATAATTCCGTTTTTCGAGTTCCTTACATGCTCACGATCCTTGTAAAGAGCACTATTTTTATAAAATATAAACATTAATATTTATAGTTCGAATTTCAAAAATATATATAAAGACAACTTAGGGTTTCTAATTAACAAGCTTTTTACAATCATTATTTAGGAACCTTGCACCATTATTTCCAAGTGTTGTACCGTATATCTCACATGTATTTAGTCCTCTAAATGTCCATGTCATTTGTCCATATGAAATCCACAATACTATAAAAAAAAATTCACCGTAGGATTAATATTTCAAGTTTTAGGTTTTTAGTGTGTCGTTTTAGCTTCCCGTTCTCGTTTTAGTATAGTTTGCCTTATTTTTCCCGTAGATTTAGAAATCCAATCCAAATCTTATTGAGTTCCAAAAGCTTCTTGAAGAGATTGCCAGAATTGAGACACGAACCTGCCATCGCGATCAAAGATGATCGAAACCGCCACTCCATGTCTTCCGTCTTTGGTAACTTTGTCACGAAATCCATAGTTATATTCTCCCACTTCCATTCAGGGATTTTAGGTTGTACCAACAGACCGGATGGTTTCTGGTATTCTGCTTTAACATTTGCGCAAGTCTTACACTTACTCACATATGTGGCAATTTATGCTTTCATGTTGGGCCATCAGTATAGCTTCTTCAAATCTTGGTACATTTTGTCCGATCCAGGGTGGATCGAATACTTTGACTTATGCGACTCATACATAATCAAATCTCTCAAGTTACCAAAACATGGTATCCAGCTTCTATTCTTCAAACACAACGTTCCATCTGCACGTGGCTCCAGATTCTTAATCATGCCACGCAAATCTTCTGTTCCATAATTCTCTTCTTTTCTCGCCTTAACCTGAGCATTCAAGATTCACACAGGGAGGTTCAAACCGATTATCATAACCAAGGCTCGAACTCGTAGTGGCTTAGGTCTACTCTTTCAGCTCAACGCATCAACCACCACATTCACCTTTCCCAGGTGATAACGTAACTCACAGTCGTAGTCACTTAACAGCTATAACCATCTACGTTGTCTCATATTCAACTCTTTCTGATCTAGAATATGTTGTAAACTCTTATGATCAGTGAACACAACGCACTTCGTGTCGTAAAGTTAATGTATCCACATCTTGAGAGCGAACACCACAGCTCCCAATTCTAAATCATGTGTCGTGTAGTTCTTCTCATGGATTTTGAGTTGGTGGGATGCATAAGCTATGACTTTCTCCTTTTGCATCAATACTGTGCCTAATCCCTTATGAGAAGCATCACAATATACTACGAAGTTTTCACTTCCTTCGGGCAATGCCAAAATTGGTGCACTACACAACTTTTGTTTCAATGTCTGGAAAGCAGTTTTCTCCTTTTCACCCCAATTGAACTTTACACTTTTCTGAGTCAGCTTCGTCATAAGCTTGGCAATCTTGGAGAAACCTTCAATGAATCGTCGGTAGTAACCGGCAAGACCTAGAAATTGGCGGATTTCTGTCGGGGTCTTGGGTGATTCCCAATCCTTGATTGAATCAATCTTCGCAGGATTAACGTGAATGCCTACACTATCAATCACGTGTCCAAGAAATTATACCTTTGATAGCCAAAAGTCGCACTTCGAGAACTTGGCGTACAATTCTTCCTTCTTAAGCAACTCTAAAATTAGTCTAAGATGTGCATCGTGTTCTTCCTTGGTCTTAGAGTAGATCAAGATGTCATCAATGAACACGACCACAAATTTGTCTAAGTACGGTCTGCATACTCGGTTCATCAGGTTCATGAACAATGCGGGTGCGTTAGTCAACCCGAAAGGCATCACTTGGAACTCGTAATGACCATAGCGAGTTCTAAACGCCGTCTTTGGGATATCCTCATCATGAACTCTGAGTTGGTGATAACCATACCTCAAGTCGATCTTCGAGTACACACTTGATCCTTGCAACTAATCAAACAAGTCACGATTTTTGAGGGGTATCGATTCTTCACAGTAAGTCTGTTTAGTTCACGGTAGCCGATACACATCCGAAAAGATCCATCTTTCTTTTTGACAAACAAAACCGGAGCTCCCCATGGTAGGAACTTTGGCCTTAATAATCCCTTTCGGGAAAGTCTATCTCGAAGTTGAGTAGATAGTTCCTATTCCATCTCACTGTGCTAACCTAATACGGGGCTCGTGCTACAGGTGCATCACCTAGGACTAAGTCAATTTGGAAATTCTACTTGTCCCGGTGGGTGGTAGTCCAGGTAAAGTCTTCCTGGGAAAACTTCTGAAAATCCCTGTACATCCGGCAGTCTTCAAGCCGCTTCACCGCCGACTGTCTTTGTTTTGCCTTCATCCGTAACCTGGGTCCAGAAATAGTGGACAGCCTTTCTCCATATACTTCTGGACTTTTTCACAAGATATAATGCTCAACTTTGATTTCTTCTCCTTGTTACCCTTGTCTCCTTGAACGATCAGAATTTCATTTCCATAAGGAATACGCACTATCTTCTCGTCACAGACAATCACTGCATGATTCTTTGCTAACCAATCCATGCCGATGATAACGTCGAAACTACCCAATTCTATTGGCATCAGGTCGATATTAAATGGATGTCCTAACAATCCTAATGTACAGCCCATAAACACAGTGTTGGTTTCTGAAGTCCTTCCGTCAGCTAGTTCGACAGCGTAACTAACGTCTAAGGCATAGGGTGTGAAGTCTAGCAATGCACTAAAAGTATTTGATACGAAACTTCTATCGGCGCCAGAATCAAATAACATATAAGCATGATGATTGTTGAGAAGGAACGTACCCGTGACAGTGTTGGAACCCGGGTTTACGTCACCTCCTCCTAGTGCATATGCTCTGCCGCTTGCATCAGGAACTCTTGCTTTGTTTCCACGGTTTTGGTTCTTGATCTTGGGGCAATCACTCCGGTAATGCCCTTGTGCTCCACACTCAAAACAAGTTACGACCCTCTGATTCACTATTTGGCCTCTCTGGGTGGGGGTTGTGGGATTTGTAACCCTGCAGTTTCTGGGTAAATGTCCAACCTTGTTGCACTTCACACATCTTACAGTGCAAGGGCCTAAATGATGGAGCTTACACTTGTTGCAGAGTGGAAAGTTACCTTCGTATTTCTTCTCCTCATTGTTACCAGCCACATAGGCTCTAGCAACATTCTGTCCCCCAGTATTTTGTCGTTTGTGGGGTGGTTGTTGCCCATGGTTGTTTCCATAGTTGTTGTCCAATCTTCTCTTGTTCTCTGCATTTCTCACAGCATAACCCTTCAACTTTTGATCCATCAAGTTGTTGGCAATTCGAACAGCATCTTGTAGTCTTGTAGGTTCCGCAGCAATCACATTTCCTTGTATGTTATCAGGAAGACCTCCAATGAACTTCTCCACCCGATCCTCCTCCTCGGGAACCATTTTGGTGCACATCATGGTGAGTTCCTGGAACCTCTGAGTGTAACTAGCGATGTCATTGTTTTTCACCGACAGATTCCACAACTCGGTTTCCATCTTTTGGATCTCATTTCTCGGGCAATACACTTCAGTCATCAGTTTCATTAGCTCTCTCCATGACAAAGCGTATGCAGCATCAGTTCCGATGGTTCTCTTGTGAGAGTTCCACCAGGTTAGTGCACTGTCGAGCAAGGTACAAGTTGCATACTTCACTTGATATTTCTCCGGACAGTTGCTGATGTGAAACACAGTCTCCATCTTCTCACTCCACCTTATCAGACCAACCACTCCTTCGGTTCCTTTAAAACTTGTTGGTTGACACTTCATGAAGTCCTGGTAAGTACATTCACGAGCAACCAACCTATCGCCTCTTCCATTCACATTGGGGTTCTCATTACCGTCACCGTTGTCACCTCCATTGTTTCCATTTCCATTACCATTTCCATTGTCATTCCCATTACCATTTCCATTACCATTCCCGTTTCCATTTTCATTTCCATGGTTGTTCCCAAGTTCAAGATTTTGGTTAACTTGATGAGCTTCTAGAGCTGCGTTCACACGTTGATTGATCATTTCTTCAATTGCGGCGTGGGTCATTCCAGAACGAGTGTTTGTCATTGTTCTACATCACAAGACACAACCCATAGTGAGATTTTTAAAACGAATATACAACATCGTAAATGATAATTTAATACATGCTATGAAGTAAAATTTAATTGTAACACGTTTGCCAAGAAAAATAAATAACAATATAGATAATTAAGCGAGAGAATCCAAAACAAGCTTTTCATTTCATAAATAAAAGCATAATTCGATTACAACCCAAATCCAAAATAGGTTCATGATCAACAATTATTTACTGCTAATACCTAGACCTAACCATTGGCCTAATGTCCTACATGATCAGGGTGCAACTAGACTATGGACGAAAGCCGAAACGCCTCCCAAGATACGACTCCAACCTCCTAAGTCTCCCTCGAGCATCATCACGATCCCTACGAATCTGACGAAACTCCTCCTGTGAAAGGGACATATGAAGACGAAGGCTACTCACACGATCCCTCTCAATATCCAACATAGCACGAACCTTGAGGTTCTCCAACCTCAAACTATAGATCGCCTCAGCCATCCTAGCCCTGTCTCCACTAGCTATCAACTGATCGGCCTCCAACCGTCCCTGAGCAGTCTCAATCCCAACAATCCTATCAACACGAACCTCAGACATGTGATGGTAAAAGTCACGCACATAATCCATTATACAATGCCTAAGATCAATATTCTATCAACCTTGATCCATTATACATGAATTATAAGCCAAGAAAGCCAAAGAAACCCTAAACGAGCCCTATGTGAACCCGCGACCTTATTTATTCAATTTCGACCCGTTTTAAACCAAACCACTTGCTAACTTTTGTTAATACTTCTTATTACAAACCATGAGAACATGTTTTAAACATTACTTGATCAATGTATGCGAAATATAAGCCAAAAACAAGAGTTCGAGCCCTAAAGGACTCAATTGAACCCGCGACCCATTCTTGTGCAATTTAACCCATTTTAAAGCCTCTCCTTGCAAAATAACTCACCCACATGTGTTCCTAAGTTGCTTACTCAGCTGCTACAACAAATATCTAGTGTATACTTGGTCTTAAAATGAACCACATCACCTCTTTGCCTCCTTTCTTTAGCCGCGGCATACTAGGAACAAACCAACACACCAAAGCTAGTTTCTAGCTTATACAACTCACCTAATAGCTTCTACACATCATAATCTAGACCCCTTACATGTCCAAACCAGATTACAAAGTCTCCTTGGTCCCTAAGTTTCAAAAATACTATATATAGGGATGTTATGCCTTCATTTTCATTCATCCCCCACTCTCTTATCTATAACCCATATAAGGCAGCAATCCTTTGCTCCAATAAGTACTAAGAAGATCTAAGAACAAGAAACAAGCGAAGCTTTGAAGATTTGAAGCCCCGGGAACAAGATACAAGGCGTACGAGTGGAAATACTACCCGAAACGACCCATTTCCACCATTTTTGCTCCTTGAAGCTCAAACCCAGGTTCTAGATATTCTACTTCTGCTTCTACACTCTTATAATGTTCATATGATCCTAAATATACTCTTGTTAAAGTTTCATAACTCAATTCATGCTCATTTTCCGTTTTGATCCAAAACCATACACCCGAAACCCTAATTTCGCGTTTTTCTTAAAACTAAATGTCATAATGGTTAAATATTGTTATAATCTATCCTAGCATGCTTAAATTAAAACCCGCACGTTTACATTTTAAAACCCTAATTTGACCCGTTTTGCTTCCTAGCTTAACGAATCGTTATTTTAAACTTGCGTTGCGTTAAATCTTCATATTTTAGTTCATTATAACTTATAAATATCTATTGAAATGTTAAAATAATCTTTCATGGCAATTTGGACATGTTTTGTAAATATTATCCATGCAAGGGGTATATATCGTAACTTTCTGAAACTTATAACTAAAAACTTATAACTAAAAGGGCTAAAAGTGTAATTTTATCAAAGTTATAACTCCAGGGATCTTTTTGTTCACTTTCAAAAGTCCAAGGTCTTTATTTTTTTATCATATAAATGTTGAAGGACCAATGTCGTAAAATTGTGCAAACTCAGGGGTACTTGCAATTTTCCAAACCCCAGGGTCTAAAATGTAACATTTTAAAATGTAAAACGTGTTAAAACCTCTCAAAACATAACTTTAATTAACGTCCTCGTCTTTAAAACATTTTGAAATATTGATTAAAACACTTAAATCATCTCCGGAAGCTTATATTATACCACAATACTAGGGAGGTCTATTAAGAGCGTTTATCTTGGTATTACGTTCTGCTGAGTTGTTTGGTTTACGATTTAAGTGCCCTAGCTTCTTAATAGACGTTTACTGAATGACTTACTGTATTATGATGCCCAAACGGTGATACAATAATTCCAACTCTTCAATTCAATCATACTCTTAAACAAAGTTCTAATGTACATTCTTCCTAAGACTTGACATATTACTACTCAGGTTGTGTGACATGGGCTATTTACTATTCATTTTGCTATTATCAACTATCCCCGTTATAGCTTGTTAAATAAGGTCGTCAGCTTTCATTTTGGAATATCTATTAAATCTACCTTATCAGGTGGAATCATAACCTCGCCTTTACCCTCACCACTTATTTACATGTTTTATAAACCCGCGAGGGGATACTTGCTTGTTTCATAAATATTTTACATACTCACTGCTATCTCTATTACAATGTGATTGTTTTCAATGGTCTTAGGGAGTTATTGCCTCACTTTTATCTCTTAAATGCTTTCCCATAAACTCGTAAGGGGGATACATGATATAAATAACGATTACAAGTGTTTTATCAGACTTTATGCCTAATCTGTTTACATCATTTCAAATCAATATGCCTAATTATAAATCCCTATAGTCGTTAAATTTGACTTTAAGTCATTTAAATTTGACAATGGATGTTAATTCATGTTAGTATCATAGATCCTACAAGTCGTTAAATTTGACTTCAAGTCGTTAAATTTGACTTCGAGTCGTTAAATTGACTTTGGATATTAATATGTTGATAATATGAGCTCTTCGAGTCGTTAAATTGACTTTGGATATTAATATGTTGATAATATGAGCTCTTCGAGTCGTTAAATTGACTTGGATAAAAGCTGTGTACCAGACATGACCAACAAGACTAACAAGAACATAACCATACCATTTTCATAATAATTGTGTTGTACAATTATTATACTATGACTTGTATTCAAACTGTTTATCAAACTTATGAATTTCACTCAACCATTGTGTTGACTTTTTAGCATGTTTATCTCAGGTAATTGAGCAAGTTGCGGCACGGAGTGGCTTGGGCGCGAAGATGGCTGAATGTTATCATTCTACATAATGTTTTAGATTTTGGGACTGAATTTTGTATTAAAACTCTGTTTATAATGAATGATAAACTAAATTTTTCCAACAACGTCTCTTATTAAAGTTGTTTTCTATGATTTATGATTGTTGTATCCATGAAGTTAATACCCCAGATTATCTTCCAGCTGCTATATTGTAAAATTGGGGTGGTAAAGTTGGTATCAGCGCCATGGTTATAGAGAACAAGGTCACAAACCCTACTATAACACAATTTTTTTCAGCCATCAAAAGTCCCTTCGTGCCTCAACATTCTGGAACAAGTATGTAAATTTACATATCTACTTATTACTATTTCATCAATAATTATGTTATTTACAAACTAGGTTGTTAATAGAACGATGTCTTCTCCCAACCCTATAGATGCTTTTTTCCTTCTATGAATATTTTAACTTTACTTCGGTCTCATCAGATTATTCCTAGTTCATGGAAGCATTCTTTTAATCTATTCGGAAAACTCTATCGATAATATGATTCTCACGGTATTTCATCTTTCTAAAATATTTACTTATTTGAAGGACGTATAAGCATTTTATGCTAAGGAATTACTTATTTCATCACCAGGATCCTATTACTCCACCATGCTTTTTGACTCTATATCTGATATTTACCACCATCTCATATATTTAATCCTCGATATTTCACTTTTCCTGAAGAATATACACCTTAGGAAGCAATATCCATTCCCGCATTTCTTCCTCAACTAAGTTATCTAATTTATCCCAGAAATCAACCTGTGATTTGGAATCACTATCTTCCTCAGTTTATACTCCTACCCACATCGATACTTGAAATAGGAAAATGTCCAATTTAAAGATGTATCTGAAAACATCTCATGTGGGACAAATCGAAGATATTTTGAATTAATTAGATGAACTCTATCTTTACCACATCGATAAAATAGAGGAAGGACGTATTGATAGAATAATCATACGAAGGAATAGTGACGAACTAAAGAAAAAAAATAAAAAAAAATGCACTGAACTCAAGAAAATCAGTACTCTGATTATCTAAAATTCACTAGAAGCAGTTAGGCAAAAGGATAAGATTGCCTTTGCTTACTACAGAATTTCTACTATCTTGAACAAATCATTGAGAAAATCCAAGCTCGTCACCAAACAGATCAGGAGGATCTTTAGGATGTCACTCTACGGCTCAGGGAATCTCAACAAATCTTTGAATAGTTATTGCTTTATATAGCCAATGGGATGTGTGTATAAATTAAAACGCTTGTCAATTTTGACTATGTATAGTAAAAAAGGCAAGTTATATATAAGGCAATCCAGTTTCGTACCTTATTGTCTTCCAACTTATCCTCTCTATCACATCATCATCTACCATCTTTTAATTCATATTTTCGTCTTCATCATTATAAATCCATACATTAGTGCTTAAAAATTCATTACTCCTTAGCATTTTAAAGCTTCAATTCTTTTTTTTTACTTAGGATATCATTCTTACTACGTGTTATCTTATGTTGATAGAATGCCTCCCAAAAGGGTACGTCAACATCCGAAACACCAGCCATAACTTTGGATGGCCCTCCAGCATTGATTGCTAATTTTTACTACAGCCCTAGAAGCACAAGCTGCTGCCATGGCAAATAGGAAATACTGGACCAAGAGAACCTCCTGTAGCAAAAAGAGGAAACTATAAAGAATTCATAAATTGTCAACCTTTCTACTTCAATGGCACGGAAGGAGCTGTTAACCTCATCCGCTGGTTTGAACCGGTCTGAATAGGTGTTTTCTCGTAGCAGTGTGTCGAGGAAAGACAGGAGTGACATTGCTACTGGTTACTTAACCAATGTATGCTTGTCTTGGTGGAATTGCATAAGGCCACAACCTAATGGAGTAGAAAAGCAATAAAGATCACCTGGACTCGAATTAAATGAACTCTTAACCAATAAGTATTGCCCTCGAACTGAAGTAGAATAAAAAAAAAAAAAAAATAATGGAAGACGAATTTTACAACTTGGTTGTGAAAGGAAATGATCTTAAGACTTACATTAGGAGATTCCAAGAATTAGCCATCTTATGCCCAAACATGGTACCAAATGCCGAGAAACTCGTGGAAGTCTTCATCAATGGATTACCCAGAAGTATTGAAGGAAATGTTACTGCCTCGAAGCCTCAAACTTTAGAGGAAGCCATCAACATAGCCCAGAGGCTTATATGTATAAGATAATAAAACGCGATTCTATAAAGAAACCAATGATCATAAACGAAAATTAGAAGATAAGAGAAACACCATCGACAACAACAACAACTACCCCAAATACCACAACAACAATAACCACTTCAACAATCGCAAAAATGACAACTACCAAAATAACCACACACATTACAACCGTAACAATGATTACCACCACCAGCAGAATAGAAGACAAGAAACCTTCAAAGTTTATACTGCCACCAATGGGTATATTGGGAATCGTCCCTTGTGCAAAAGATGTAGACTACATCACACAGGACCTTGCAGTGTCAAGGTGTCAGTTTCTGGTAAAAGATAGGCATAGGACCAAAGTACTACAAAAACAAAAAGATTACTACCAGCTGAAACAACTCTTGAGGCAGGGGGGGGGGGGGGGGGGGGGGCATATTCAAGTTCATCAGAATCTTCTTCAATCTGAAAACCCGATCATCAAGCTTCAATCCTTGTTGTTTATTATTTAGAAATCTATATATACAGATAACATAAGATTCTGCTTTTTGGAGTTTCGTATGTAAAGTTATCCATGAAATAATAAAGTGATGATTCCATTACATCTTGTTATCTAATGAATCAAAAAACAAATCTGTCTCATTTGTCAAATTCCATTAATTCTATTATATTCAACTATGAATACTCTCCTCATACCTTTGCAACATAAATTTTCATCCTCAATTATATGGGCATCAGTACAATCAACATCTCAATATTATGTAATCATTTATTACCATATCATGTTTTTATGCTTAGGTAAGACGATTTATGATCATCTTATTGAAATGAATTAGGTCACTTCTTCATTTGAATAAGGAAATTATAAATCACCTGACAATGATTTTATATATTCTTATTACAAAGAGTTGACGCTTTCCTTTTGTAGTGACTAATTTAAATAGTATGGCTTAGTTTATAAACATAACGTACAAAACAAGTTTCTTTTAATAATTTGTTCATACATCCCTTAATCACTATCCTTATTACCTTTATTTACTACTTCATCATTATTCATTTCAAATTTAGTTATCTTAAGTGATTAACAACTCCCTTACAAATTCACATTCATTCTTGGACATCATTATTCCGTGATCTCAGTATTCTAAAAATTTCCATATATTTCTACAACTATAATAACAAGGAAACACACAAGACATTCTATGTATGTCAAATGATTTCAATACACTAGGTCATGAAAATTTTGACATATGACATGTGATAGCATTATTATTCGATGTTAAACTTCTTAAATGTTAATGAATAACCATTCTTTACGGTCTGAGATGGCCGCAGCAGAAGCATGGTAGGACCATAACCCACAGGTTTGTAAATCAAAGTATTTCATCACCTATATTCTATCAGGATCTGGAGAAATTCTATTTTCTATCATCAAAAGGTGTGGTCTTGGAAATAAGTAGACGTGTGAAAGGAGGTAATTATAATTATGGTGTACAACATAATTATAAATGCATCACACACCGTGAACATGTGACTTGATTAACCTAAATTCTTTCGTATACCTATCTCTAAACATTACCACTTATTAACTTTCAATTAAGCTCGTGACAAGAATTCTGTAAGGGGGTGAGTTATAACAACCCAAGAATTTTCATCAAATGAAAAACATATTTACTATTATATCAATTGATACGGGGAAATTTTTTCGCTTTATTACGTTACTTATATATTATCAGTTGTCATACTAAAGTAGACGAGCTCAAACAAGCTTATATATGACCATTCGATCTTCAATATTATGTCAATCAAACATCATAACCATTGTCAAGTTAATATCATCATATCCTTTTACAGGTACTTTTATTCCTATATGTACTATTCGTAACGTCTATATATAAACGGGCTTTTAAACCGTTATCGTTATACATCTAAACCCTTATTCTTAAAAGTTTTAATTATTAAATTGAATTGTACAAGCTATAAAGCTTATGTACAAGTATTCATAAACATCTCATATGAATATACATTCTATCCAAAGAAAGTACAAGTCCTTAAAGTCTAATATACAAGTCTTTAACATGATCTCTAAAATAGTCAATTTACCTCGTTTTCATTTCAATTTCTTCACCACACTTGTTGTACAAGCTTCATACTATTCTACAATGTGTAACCTAATTATTATATTCATAAGCCTTCACCAGACATATCTACTCTCAAAACCCTAATTCAAAAGTCAGAAACCCTAACCCGAGCTAAATACTACACAATGACCCGTTTCTTCATTTTAAACCTTAACAAACACTCAAATAAGTTGCAATAACTTATTTATAAAATCATATAAATTTAATCTATTCATTATTTAATCATTTTCATTCATTTATTTATTAGTACGTAAAACAAATTCCGAGAAACCTAAATGTAACCTAATTGTGCAACTAAATGTAACTTGACCGTTACTCATTTTCTAACATATCATTCTCAAGAAGCAACCAAGAGTCGTGTAAAACCATAATGATTTTACAAACATTTATCCATCACTATCCTCCTTGCTTTAATCAATTACCCGAGAATTACAAAGCTAGAAACCCTAAAAAGCCTTATATGAACCCTAATTCCAAGCTACGGCTTATTCTTTCAATTTCAACCCATTTAAACTAAAACCAACGATCAAACTTCATTGATAATACTTTACTTAATCCCTAGGATTCTGTATTCCATCATTACTATCAAAAAGTATACAAATATAAACAAGGAAGTCAAGAAAACCTAAACGTGCCTAATCAACCCGTGACTCATTTCTTCAATTCTAATCCGTTTTAAAACTAAACCAACATGCTAATCTTTGCTATCCTTCCTTATATCAGAACTTGAATACATATATTACTATACTTAATCATTTTATGTCACGAAATAATTACTTGAAAACTTGTGAAAAACCCTATCAAAACCCAAAATAGCCCGCACATTTCACCGTCTTTTTGAAACATTTTAAACATTCCAGTGCAAATTACTTCATGATCCCATTCTAGAAACCCTTAACAAGCTTTACCCACCTGTCTTACTTTACATGGCTGAAAAACCATCGAGTAAAAGTACAGGCTTACGAGTGTAATATACCGAAACGACCCTTTTCCACCATTTTTTATCTTTGAAGTCTCAAAACCAGGGTTCTATCAAAACCTCTTATCTGCTCATGTAAAACGTTATATTGTTCATATGTTCTTAATAAATATTATATAAAGGCTTTGAACTCAAATAACCTAAGTGTTATTGCATTTTTGATCCAAATGTACACCTTCAAACCAATTTCTCGTTTTTCTTAAAACCTAAAACGTTATATGGTTAAATATTGGTTTAATATATACTAGAGCATGCTTAACTTATGTTAAAATAAACACTTATTATTAATGAAGGAATTTGAACTTAAAACCCACACGTTTACGTTTTGAAACCCTAATATGACCCGTTTTGCTTCCTAGCTTAACGAATCATTATTTTAAACTTGTGTTGCGTTAAAACTTCATATTTTAGTTTATTATAACTTATAAATGTCTATTGAAATGTTAAACTAAGCTTTCATGGCAATTTGAACATGTTTTGTAATTATAATCCATGCTAGGGGGTTATATCGTAACTTTCGGAAGTTTTAACTAAAAGGGCATAAAAGTGTTATTTTTTATTTTCATCAAAGGTTATAACTCCAGGGATCATTTCTATCACTTTTCAAAGTCCAAGGTTTATTTTGTATATCAATAAAAGTTGAAGGACCAAATTCGTAAATAGTGCAAACCTCAGGGGTCTACTTGTAATTTTCAAACCCAAGGTTCTAAAATGTTACATTTTGAAAATGTAATTAAAACGTGTTCGAAAACCTCTCAAAACATAACTTTAATTAACGCTCCTCGTGCTTAACATTTCCAGATATTGATTAAAACACTTAAAACCGATCATCCGGAAGCTATATTGTACCACAATACTAGGGAGCTTCATATTATTCATCTTGGTATTACGTTCTGACTGAGTTGTTGGGTTTACGATTTAAAGTGCCCTAGCTCCTCAAACGTTTACTGAATGACTTCTGAATTATGATGGCCCGAATGGTGATACAATAATTCCAAACTCTTCAATCAAACTCATAACTCTTAAACCAAAGTTCTAAAGTACAATCTTCCTAAGACTTGACATATTCTACTCAGGTTGTGTGACGTGGCTGTTTACTATCATTTTGCTATATCAACTATCCCCGTTAAGATTGTGATAAGGTCGTCAGCTTTCATTTTGGAATATATATTACATCTACCTATCAGGTGAGATTCATAACCTCGCCTTTACTTATTTACATGTTTTATAAACCCGCGAGGGGGATACATGCTTGTTACAAACTCTTTTACATACTCATTTATCTTATAACAATGTGATTGTTTTTCAATGACTTAGTGAGTTCATAGCCTCACTTTTAATCTCTTAAATGCTTTCATAAACCCGTAAGGGGGATACATGCTATAAATAACGAATACAAGTGTTTTACCAGACTATATGCTAATCTGATACATCATTACAATCAATGCCTAAGTTATAAATCCTATTAGTCGTTAAATTTGACTTCAAGTCGTTAAATTGACTATGGATGTTAATATGTTTTTTTTTAAAGTATTTTTCCCAAGTTAAAAAAAAGGGGGATTTTTTTCCTTAAACCCCACCCAAAAAAAAATTAAAAAAGTGGTGGGTTCGTTAATTTGACTTCAAGTCGTTAAATTTGACTTCGAGTCGTTAAATTGACTTTGGATATTAATATGTTGATAATATGAGCTCTTCGAGTCGTTAAATTGACTTTGGATAATAATATGTTGATAATATGAGCTATTCGAGTCGTTAAATTGGACTCTTGGATTATATGTGTTGATACAGTCTAGACAACAGGACCAAACAAGGCTACAACGGATAATACATGTAACTATGATTCGGGTATTTAATAACATGAACCAAGAACATTACCATACCATTTATAATTATTGTGTTGTACCAAATTATTATTCTTATGGCGTGTATTCAAAACTGTTTATCAAACTTAAAAATTTCACTAACCATTGTGTGGACTTTTTTGCGTGTTTTTATTCAGGTTATTGAGCAAGTTGCGGCACGGAGTGGCATGGCTCGAAAAGATGGCTGTAACAGTTATCATTCAAATTATAATGTTTTAGTATTTGGGACCTGGCATTTTGTTAAAAACTCAGTTTGATAATGAATGATAACTATTTTTTCAAACAACGTCTCTTTTAAAGTTGTTTTCTTATGATTATGATATAATGTCAACATGCAGTCAAGAATGAATGGAAGGACATGTAACATCAAACAAAGGTGTGTGATGTGTCAAACACCTAGACAAATCAAAAGAGGTTGGGATACAAAGATACCTTAGTCTAGTGGTCTCCCTGAAAAGGTTGGTGATGAGGTAGTCCATAAGGAGTTGGGTGACAGAATGGAAAGGGCTGCCACTACTGCTTCTAGCTTAGAAGCAGAGCAGGACAGTAGTAACAACAATAGGACCCAATCCATGGCAAAACTTAATGAGCCAAGTCCTTAGGGAACTGGTTCAGGTAGTGGTCCCAAGTGCCAAGATACCATATTGGGGGGTGTAGATGCTCAAACTAGGTTTGAGACTACATCTAAATAGTCCAATGATCCACCACTCTCAAGAGTTAACACACTTGAAAGTGGAGATGACAGTATGAAACTAATGGCATTGATGGAACATTGTACAAAACTGTCTGAATTGGTGAGAAAAAGAAAAGAGAGATATAGTGAGCTGAAAAACAGAAAGAGAACTGTGTGATAAAAACAGAAAGAGTGAATTAGTGAGAAAAAGAATTAAGAGATAAAGAGAGATTGTGCGAATGCAAATTTATGGTGGCAATGCTTGTTGGAACATAATTGGAGTTGATACTGCTAGGTATAAACTTAACACTGCCAGTATTAAGTTTGTACTGCCAGGCATATCTTAATACTGCTGGGTAAAGTTAATACGGCTAGGCTTAAAGTTAGTACTGCTAGGCTAAAATTAGTACTGGTGGGTGTTAGTACTGTTTGAGGCATAACAGAATTTCCTTAATTAAATATAGCCGTTGCAAAATTTCCGCCAACTACTAAGCCTATAGGTTTGACTAATTTGGAGAAGTCCTGATCTTTCTATAAAATCATAAGCTTTCTTCAAGATAAGAACAAATTTCATTCAGTTGGTCAAATCAAAACCCTAAGTGCTCTCTACATAATCTCAATTAACTTTTCCAAGCTCACACACTCTCATATACAAACAAATCCCAGAATCCTAATCTAACTTCTCTTCATCAAATGGCAAATTTGGATTTCTGCGACAAGCACAACATGGTTGCTTACTTACAAAAGTCTGAAGGAAGTGAAGGTTTTCATCAGATAGTGAATTTTCTAAATATATGTCACATTAAGTATGCTCTCATTGAAAATCCCACTATTTATGTTCTCTCATAGAACAATTTTGGCAAACTGCTACTGCATGTACACTTGAGAATGAAGACATGGAAATCACTGCTACAATAGATGGGAAAGTCAAGATTGTTTCTGAATCATCTATTAGAAGACATCTCAAGTTAGAAGATTATGATGGTCTTAGCACTTTGCCTTCTATAAAGATTTTTGAGCAACTTGCTCTAATGGGGTATGTGTCCAACTCTGATAAATTAACTTTTCAAAAGGGACATTTCTCCCCCTAGTGGAAATTTTTGATTCATACCGTCCTTCATTGTTTAAGTTCCAAGAAAACTGCTTGGGAACAATTTAGTAGCAATATAGCAACTGCTATCATTTGCTTGGCCACAAATAGAACCTTTAATTTTTCCAAATTAATTTTTAATGGCATGGTGAAAAACCTGGAAAGTAAGTCTAAATTTTTTATCTATCCAAGATTTATACAAATCTTTTTGAACAAGCAAAAGAGACTGCTTCTACCTCACCAAAGAACCTATATTGCTCCTTCCCTTACCCAAAAACTGTTTAGCAATATGAAGAGGGCTTCAAAGGGATATACTGGGGTGGACACTCCATTGTTTCAAACAATGCTTGTTCAGGGTCAGATATTACAGGGTGAAGGATCAACAAACCCAGTTGAGTCCCATCACACACCCACAGTTGCTCCATCAACCTCACAACCACATCATTCACCAACACTTAGGGATTTTATAAAACATGAAACTGAGGTTCCTCAGCTCAGTTCTCCTACTCAGACCCATGTAGCAGATAAGGCTGCATCCACAGGTGTGGATGACAAACATGGAGGGGCTGCCACTACTGTCTCTGGCTTAAAAGCATGACAGGGCAGTGGCAACATATATAAGATCCCTATCATTCCCCATGATTCACCTCTCCCAAGAGTTCACACACTTGGAAGTGATGAGGGTAGAATGCAACCAAATGAATTGATGGAATTGGTTACAAAATTTTTAGACAGAGTTGCAATTTTAAAGAATGACTTGAAGCAGACAAAGAAACCCTATGGTGCTGCTTTTACTAAACTTATCAAAAAGGTCAAGACTTTGGAGAAAACTATCAAGTCCAGCAAAGCTAGAAGAAGAGCTCAATTTGTTGTATCTGATGATGAGGCAGAAGATTCTTTCAATCAGGGGAGGAAAATTGCTGAAATTGATAAAGACCCTGATATTTCCTTGGTACAATAGATGATTCATCATGATGCATAGACTCAGGGGAGGCAATAGTATGATTTAAAACCTAATTTTAAGTTTACTACTCCTGAAGAGGTTTATACTGCTGAGTCAAATATTAGTACTGCTAATGTACCAGTTAGTACTGCTGGTGCAGAAGTTAGTACTGCTGCTGAAAGTTTAGTATACATTAGAAGAAGTGTAGCAAAGAGAAAAGACAAGGGTAAAGCTATAGTGGAGGAATCTAAGCCTACACAGACCAAGACTAAAATACAGCAAGAACAAGAAAGGCTTGGGTTTAAAGAAGCTCAAAGATTACAAGAACAATTTGATGAAGAAAAGAGGCAAAGGATTGCCAGTGTTCATAAAGAAGCAAGTACTTTCAAACCTGAAGAATAGGATAAAATGCAAGCTCAAATTGAAGCTGATGAAGAGCTAGCTCACAGGTTACAAGCATAAGAAAGAGAAGGATACTCTGAAGCTGACAAAGCAAAATTGCTTGTAGAGCTTATAAATGAAAGAAAGAGACAATTTACCCAACAAAGAGCTCAACAAAGGAAGAACAAACCTCTCATACAGGCTCAACAAAGGTCTTATATGTGTAACTATATCAAGCATATAGGAAGTCATACACTACAGCAGTTGAGAGGATACTCTTTTGATGAAATCAAAGTTCTATTTGAAGCAACAGTAAAGAAGGTAAATACTTTTACTCCAATGGAGAGTGATGATACAGTTCCTAAAGTTATAGTTGGAAGTTCAAAGAGAAGTGCAGAAGAAGAACTTAGTGAAGAAAGTTCAAAGAGACAAAAGATAGGAGAAGGATCAGAACCAGCTGAAGAATCAAAAGATAAAGAATCAGATGAACTGTCTCAAGAACAACTACAACAATTAATAATCATAGTTCCAGAAGAAGCGATGAATGTTGAAGCCCTACAAACCAAATACCCAATCATTGACTGGGAGATTTACACTGAAGATTTAAGAAAATACTGGAAAATCATCAGAGTGGGTGATCATACAGAGGTATATCAATTCTTTGAAGATATGCTAAAGAATTTTGACAGAGATGATCTAGTGAAACTTTGGGATTTGGTTAGAGAAATATTCAGTTTAACAGAACCTACTGATGACAAAGAAAGAGTATTATGGGTTGAATTGAAGAGGTTGTTTGAACCTGATACTGATGACCTTTTGGAACTTCAGAGATATATGCATGATCCATTAACATGGAGGTTATATGATACATGTGGTCTTCATCATGTATTTACAGAGACATGATTTGATATTTTCATGCTAGTTGAGAAAGATTATCCAATGACAAGAGGATTTCCAATGTTGATGTTGGTTAACAAGCTGCAAGTGGATCAACATTCAAAGATGGCAGATGAGCTTTTAAGGAAAATCTTTATACTATCAAACAGACCAAGGCATTAAAGTGTTTGAAAGAATCTTCTCAGAGCCCAAAGTTTTAATTCAAAGAAACTTGATGATTTAGAGGTAAATCACAAGTTTAGGGGAGGATTGTTGGAAATTAAAAGTCTTTACACTTAGTACTGTCAAGAGTAAAAGTTTGTATTGCTCAAATTATAACTACCAGTACTAACTGATTAGTACTGCTAGTGTAAAAGTTAGTATTGCCAGTACTAACTTAATACTGCTGAAGAGAACTTAACACTGCTAATGACTTAAGACAACCAGAAGAAGATAATGAGTGCATGAAGATAAAGACGTGTGAAGAGATATGTATGGACTTATTCAAAGTGTATATCTTATAAAATTAGAAAGATATGTATATGGTTAGAATTATAGAAGATCTTGAGTATCTTCAAAGATTTGTAGTTATCTTGTAAAGGACTCCTTGGTGTATAAAAGGAGATCCTAGGTTATGGTTAAATAATAAAATTCATAGAGTTGCATGCACATAGCTTCAAGGTTGTAAACCCTAATACTAGACAGAGTACTCGTATTATTCATCATAATAATATTGAAGCTTTTTGGCTATATTATTGTTCATTCAAGTTTATTGTTTCATTGATATTTCTTTAAAGTATTAAAGAGTAGATTCCGCATACTCTTTAGTATTCACAAAGTTTCTACCATTATTGTTTTGGATTTATCTAAAGTAACATAATCTTTACAAGCTAAAGAATAGATCTTGAGTTGGGATAAAAAAGAACGTATTAAACAGAGTTAAAACGAGAAAGATACGCACTATTTGTATACTTGTGCACTATTTCCAGACATGAATAGTGTTGGTTCGTTTTTAATAAAAAATTCACGAAACATTTTAGAATCACTTATATAATATTTATACGAGTTTTAACTTTATAAATATTATTTTACAAGACGATTGAACTACTTATACGATAATACTATACAAATAATAAAAACGTTAAATCAAGTGTTTTTAACAAAAAGTATTAGTTGGTGGTGTAACATTATAACTTGTGATGTGGTATTTACATTAAGTACATTAGACTCATTCGACCTATAATGACTTAGGTTGCATTCGGACATTCGCGCGACGTTTTCACTTATTTGATATTCACTATCTGTTCATTCACTTGAGGTGAGTTTATAGCCCCATGTTTTTATGATTACAATGATTTACAAAATTTGGGGTGAGAAACATGTATTGTTTTACAAACTGGACACAAGTGTATATTTTAACATGATTACGTGTTTGCCTAAGTAGCGATAATCCACTAAGCTCATTATCATGAACTGTCAATTACTGAGTAAGCACGAATGTTATAAATAGATCTATTTGGGATTTACCTCCCCGTTCGGGTAAGTAGCGCTCATTCTGCCGGTTTGCCGGACAACGAACGTATGCCATGTCGGATTTGGGATGTTGCGGGTTAGAACATCATCAAGGGCAATGTAGGCAATTTATATTGCAATTCATACATGTCGAGCTTCAGTGTCATGAGTTAGGGAAACATAAATACATTTAGTGATGTTTGCATCTGTTGCATTATCACACACTTGGAAGTCGTGCGGTCCTACAGTATATTTACATAAACTTGTGAATTCATCAACTTTATGTTGACGTTTTAAAGCAAGTTTTTCTTAGGTCAATAAGGTGCAAGTAAAGGATACATTGGTGGTCATTATTTTGGATGTCATTGCATAAAGATTTAGAAGCATTACATTTTAAGGATTTTGTTATGTTTTAAAATCTTTACATTTACAAGTGAACATGTTAAGCCGTTGTGCTTTTGTAACAAACAATTTCAGTTATTCCAATGTATCAGTTTTTAAACGACTCATATAGAGGTCATTCTCATATCTTGTGCTATTGATCTATGATGTAACGCTCCTATGACCCATATTCCGCTACGACCCGATTTGAGGGTGTTACAGTTAGTAATTCCGAATAGCGTACCAAACGCACCCTAAACCTTTTGCATTCCAAATACGTAATGCTACTTCAAAAAGCCTATATTCTAACAAGAAAGGCCGAAAGAGCAAATCCAAGTAGGGGTGAGTAGAAAAACTGAAAAAATCAAAAACCGAAACGAACCGAACAAAAATAACCGAACCGAATTTGCCAAAATTGAACCGAACCGAACTATAAATTCGATTTTCGGGTTGGATATGGATTTGGCAGTGTGAACCGAAAACTGAATTTATATAAATATATATAATTTTTATATATCTATATATAAAAAAACCATTAAAATTCTATACTAATATAAAAAAACACTTTTTATGCTTGAAATAAAAAAATTTCTAAAAATCTATGTAATTATTAATATTTTTTAAATAAATTGTGTAATTCGGGTTACTCAGGTCAACCCGAAAACTGAACCGAATTCAAATTCGGTTTTCGAGTTGACCCAAAAAAAAATTTAGCCGAACTAACCGAACCGAATTAACTGAACAACCCGATAACCAAATCGATCAACACCCCTAGATCCAAGAATCACCTGACGTGATTAGCCAAAAATTCATCGAACAACCAAATTGAGCCAATCGTATCTTCGAACAAACTCTTTTTTCTTCTTCTTTTTTCTTCTTCATGGCTAAACAAACTTAGCTCTTGATACCACTTGTTGATGATTCAAATAACGAAACAAATACCAAATTGACAAACGAAGCGGCAGCTTTATTTAAATTATCAAACCAAATACAAAACCCAATTTAAAGGTACAAATACAAAATTCGAATTCAAAAGTACCAACCTATTATTCAAACGATACAAAGAAAACTAAACCTATCAATCTCTATTTATAGGCTAAACTAACCATCATAGAATAGTTACCTTATTCTAAACTATAGGAAAAGTCACACAAATTACCAAATTTACCAAACAACCGTTAGAGTTCAAGTCAATTTTCTGACATATACGATATTTATAATGTAACCTAAAACGTACTAAAAACTCTCATGGACCCAACTCACATTCGAGCTGGGGCCGTTTTATAATCTAATACATAACTCAAAGACTAACCTTCTTGTATAATCATAATAAAATCGTATGCTTACCAGTTTTACTACAAAAATGTGTTATATGTTTACAAGCTAATTTTTATTTGGTTAAAATATATGAACTCTATATACTATATCGGTTAATATTTTGCTTCCTCTACTTTAAGAAATACTCATTATACACCACTAAACTTGTTTAACACGTTAACAATGGGAATTGCCCATATTTATTGCTATGTCTAGTTTGATGGGTTTAGTGTGTCAAGTGTCATGTTTGACAGTTAACTATTTTCATATGTGCTGGGACAATTGTTTTCATGTGTGCAAGTACTAATCTGTAATAATGTTTTGCTAAATTTAGTGCAGAGAGTTTTTTGGGGGAGTAAGTTTTACAAAGGATCTGCTACTATTGTAGCAACGCGTTTACAGAAGAGAGAGGCCATTATCGATACCTAGGTAGATTGTTTCGTTAAGGAACCAACTGTGGCGGTTTACAAAAGAGTCTGGCCGTTTAACGTTATCTGTTTTTTCTACACTATATTGGGCTAAGATGTTGGTGCAGTTTGTAGCCTTCCCATTACTCTTTTTTCTGTTTCTTTTCTTCCATTGATTCGTCGGGGAATAATGTCCTCTTTAGTGGCTTGATGATCCATTCGGCTGGAGTTTCTGGTGTTTTCTGCTGTTGTTAGTCCGCAGGTTTTGGTGATGGTGGGATTACTGGTCCTGCATATTGTTAACAATAAGCATTTATAATTTTTAATATTCGATTTTTTTAGTCTAAAGTTGTTGGTTACCTATTGGTTGAAGATATGGTTCGGTTATTGTTGGCGTTACTGGGATTGGTGCATAAAGTTATAGCCTCTTGTGATCCTCATGTTTTTGTGTCTTACTGATATTGTTGTGTTAGTGGTGTTGTGGAAGTTAGTAGTCGAGGATGAAGGGCATGGAAAGGTCTTGTTACCTGTAGTGAGAATGACACACGTTAAGAACTGGTTTCCAGACCTCAAACATTAATCACTTTAATAATAAACCACAAATTTGAGTCAGTTGATTATTTTCTGAAGTGTTATTGCTTATTTTTTACAAAATAAGCAAAAACATCACTTCCAAAAGTTGGGCATTTCTTAAAAATGCAGAAAAATAAGCAATCCCAATACATCTCTTTATTTATCAACCTAAGAATGATTTTATTTGTTGTTTGTAGGGACTTTTAGCGACTAATTATGTTTTTGTCTATGTGACAGTTCTGTCTTTTTCTGGAAGATTATGCGAGCATAATACCTTCTCAGAAGTTTGTTGCTAGTAAACAATTAATTATCGAATTGTGAAATTACTATACAAATTCATTTTTTAATTATCTCGTCTTTAATGGTGAACACATTAGATTGACTTTTTTTAAATAAGCCATAATCTATTTATACATACTAATAGATTCAGATAGCCCTAAGCACGACTCTGTACAGATGGGCGTACCCCTGACTGTTACACTTGCATAACCATTCCCCCCCCCCCCCCCCCCCCCCCCCCCCTAGTAATTCCCTCATAAGAACCTCATTTGAAAAGATGACACGTTAGCTACAAAACCGATAAAAATTTAATTCACAACTATAAACTAACACTATTTTGTTGTTTAAGAATTAATGAGAGGACTAAAAAAACAAACCTTTCATTTTTTGTTCAACTAAATCGCCATGGTTGTCAAAAGTTTATTAAAAAGAGCTCCTCAGTAAGTAGTTTTAGATACTTGAAGCACGCCTCTTCAAAACGTTATACTACAGAATAATTACCTCAGATAGCCATGCGTCAGCGTCCTTCAGGAGCACATTGGTCTTTAACTGTTTAAACGCAGGTAAATGCAACCACGTGATGCATAGAAGAACCTGTACACCGCACCATAAGAATTAAAATCAATGTCAAATGTAAAAAAAAATATCTAGTAATGCAAAAAATAGAGAAATAAATCTGTCACAATTTGAGTGCTAAGAGAGGATTCGATACATGCTGCCAAATCATTACATAAGATCCCTGGCATTGTCGGTGAAGACGCGAAACACAAAGCATTCTCAACTAAATTCTAATTTCGCTAAACACCTCACAGATCCATGTACTCTAAATAATCTAATGTATTCTTTTACCCCAATTTGATAGCGTTATGCTAACATTTCATATATGAAAGTTTCCTTTTTTGCACTAAAAATAACTTTCTCTCGACATTCTACCTATTTCAAATCGTAATTTCCCATAGCAAAGCACACTCAATCATTACTTTCTCTGCTTCTAGCTACTCAGTTCTACGACCTCCTATATAAATATGAAGACTAATTTATTGCGTTACTGTAAACAAATATAGATGTAGGCAAATTTACAGTGCTCTTATGCCTATTAGATGATTAATGATCCTAGATATGCGATATGTATTCGTATGAATAATCACACTTCACAATAATGATTTTTTTAAAAGCGAATGTCTTACTTATTTTGTTCTACCTAATGAAATGCCTAAATAATCAGGGAAAAAACCAAAATCATAATTACCGATATTTATTGATTTCGAGTTTAAGTGCACATCTGGGCACCGGTTAGTGCTTATACATAACACAACAAAGAATAAACTGGAATTGCACCTTTAACTTCAGCTTTGGTGATCCCGTACGCTTTGTTTTCGTATCATGGACCAACAAAGGAGCAACACAACATCCTTGTTCCAGTTAGCCAGGAGTACAATGTGGCTGCCCTTCTTTTCCTCTCGGTCCGTAAGCAGAACATATACCTGTAAACGGGTCAAACGGGTAGAAACTTGCACAATATCTTTTGATACATAAAAACCTCCAAATCAATCTACTCAAAAAGCATATTACATTTAAGCACGTCAGATGCGCACCTTCAATGTTACCATTTATCGTGTCCATGACATGTTCTGGTTTTGGTTTCGCCACTTCTTCTGTTTTCTTGGTGCTAAAACTTCCTATTTCTTAGGGTTATTGTTGTCTTCTCCCACGCTGTGCGAACATTGAATGTCGGTAGCAAGGGACTTTATAGTTTTGTACGCTTCACTTAGGTTGATAGCATTAGTAGAAACCTCTTCCTTTGCTTTCTGCAATTCTTCTTCAGTCTTGGTTTGTATGATTTCGAAATCCCTCTTTTCTTCATTTAATTGAGCGACATGTTGCTCTGAAACCGATAATGCATCTTCAAGGGATTTTGTAGTTTTGTGGGCTTCATTTAGATTGATTGCATGAGTAGAAACCTCTTCCATTGCTTTTCGCAATTCTTCTGCAGTGTTGGTGTTTAGAGCTTGTAATTCTCTCTTTTCTTTGGTTAATTGAGCTACATGTTGTTCTGAAACCAATGTCGCATCTTCAAGGGACTTCATTGTTGTCATGACATCAGTCAACTTGCTAGCCAGCTTACCAGCTTCGTCTTTTACGTCCCCCAACTCCTACTCTACCTTTGCCTTTGCAACTTAACATTCACGTATATATGTTGGACACCACTTCACCTTTTCAACTGGCTTGGTTACATCAGCTGGAATTGCAACTTCATCAGTTGCCGCAATAACCTGCTGTAATTGGCTTGCCCGCTTACCAGCTGTATCTTTTCATCTCCCAACTCCTGCTCAGCCTTCACTTTTGCAACTTGACATTCATTTAAATAAGTGGCACACCAATTCTCCTTTTCAATTGGATCTATTACATCAATTAGAATAGCCATTTCATCGATTGCCTCAATTACCCGCTGTAATATGGTATTGCTCTCAGTTAAGAACTGCTCAACTTGATCCCTTTTTTCTATTAAACACTGGAGATCAGATTCTAACTTTGCAATCCGTCCCACATCCCTTTCTCTTCGTGATGTATTAACTCGGTCTTTAAATCTTCAATCTGATCATTCTTTTCAGCCATTTGTTGTTTCAAGCTATCACGCTCTTGAACCAATGGGCAACTGTGACTACCAGATCGTCCGCAAACATTAAGGTTCTCTTTTGTCCAACTGAAAGTTGTAAAATGTGGATATAAGTTAGTAGTGTATATTCATATGCATTAAAGGACTATTCAACAGCACAAATACTAACCCCTTCCAGAAGCCGATGTGAATCCGGAAGTTCATATCTGCATGTTTCAAAGGACTGGTTAAAATATACTATACACTCAATCACTCATACATCATTTTATACGGATTGAAAATGGACCATTAGCTTTAGCTGTGACATTTTAAGAAGTACGTCGGTGGTTTTGGTTCCTTTTCAGGTGGTCATATAGTGTCATATTGGCTTTACCGAACATTAAGGACTTACACTAAAGCATAATGACTCCGCTTCTTGGACATAGTTATGCAAAAGTGCAAAACGCACAATCTGTTTCAAAAACGCAATCCCAAACACCCGTTAATACCAACTCTCTCTTTTTCGCTAACAGATATTTTCTCGTACCTGAAGCCGATGCAGCAGAGACATCATAAAGAAGTGTACAAATACCTGCATATAATTAGAAGTTAGCTCCAAACCGCCACAAAGATTGTTGAAACTCAATTATTATGAAATTCAGATACTACTTTTCTTTTTATATTTGGTCATATTGCGAAGCCTCGTCAAGACAGAATATACATAAAGCAATATCCATTGCAACTATAAAAAGCATTAAACAATGTAGCCGGTCGAAAACCACACATTTAGCACTAATATAAAAACCGCATATTACCTATAAAAAAATTTGATCAACTATGGGGAATGTAATTGTTAACACGTCCAACAAACCCGCAACCTGAGCCTATAAGGAATCGGGTTATCGGGTTAGACATTTAATCCAGTACAAAATTCTATATATCACACCTTTTTTAGACGGCCCTTTGATACACCAAATACGGCTGTCGAAAATGGCTAAAATCTTCAAGTGTAACTCTTATAAACAGAGGATCAGTATATATTTAAGTGACCCAAACCCAAAACTAAGTAGCAAACGTAATACCTTGTGTTCAGGCAAATTAAGGAAGGCTGAATCATCACAACTAAATTTGTAACATTCTCTCGGTTCATAACCATCCTAAAATATGCCGGCTCATCTGGGCTGTTGTTAAAAACCTGTACAAAATAAAGACATATATCTGAAGCTCCAAAATAATATATAACGCGGTCTGTAACTTAATCATTAACAAACTATCACATGTACGAATTGAGATCTTCTTAAATTAAATACAAACTGAGGAATGATCGATAACCGTGGAGATAGAACAAAAAAAATATATAAGTAGGAAGTAAACCCCGTGGATAAATTGGCCAAAAGGTCGGAAACCATGGTTACCCCCCTAAAAAAAGTAAAGACATACCTTTTTTTCGGGTGCAAGCAACTCTTTATGTGAGTTTGAATAAGCATATGTCACACATCAAGGTATATAATACTACAGTGAAGCGTACAAATGTTGATGGCTTTTTTCTTTTGTGCTTGTTTGTTATTAATTACGAATGTATAAGGGGGCGTTTGTTCTGGCTTATACAGCTAGGTTATGACTTATTTAGTTTTCCGCTTATGTTCATAAGCTCACATTTTGTGGCTTATTATGAAACTTTTCGGCTTATATAAGCTTACCATGCCATGATAAGCTCGTATAAGCCGAAGAGTTTCAAAATAAACCACAAAAATAAGCTTATGAAATATAAGCCGAAAATCAAATAAGTCATAAGCCCGTTATATATGCCGAAACAAACACCCCCAAGTAATATTTAGGTGCCTCCCATCCACGGCTCTCCTATGATCCAACCCCGACTCCCCTACACTACTAATATTCACCCTCCCATATTCCCCACAGCTCTACATATCATTATCATATAATCAATTTGAAAGCACGTATGTGGGGAATGATGAAAAACCAAAATTACAGATTTTTAAGCAATTTATTACCTGCGAGCCAAGCATTTACATTTTTGACTTTCATGTTTCTTGTTTCTTAGGGCCGTAACATTGCTTGGGTATATGGATGGGGGAATGATGAGTCAAATGATGATATCATGTCAACCGATGAAGAATGGGAGGAATCTGACTACGTAAACCCTTCTAACACTAATGATGACTCACTGCTAGAACCTTATTTTGATGCTTATAACAAAAATGCAAAATAGAGTGAGCGCAACCCTACGAAGTTTAATTACGACATAAGTGAATTGGAAAGAGCGCCCCACCCGAACAATGTGAATGATGCGCAACCCAATGGAAGGATGTGCAAGACCGAGAAGTTCGAAGTTATAAAGTATTCGCTAGGACCTAACGAAGAGTACATTTCTATAAACAATTACAGATACAATAATTGGAAAAGGAGCAAAGATAGTTTTAAAATAAACGAGACCATTGTATTACTCATGATATTTTAGAAATAAATGAGACCATTGTATCACTCACAATGTCTTTGAAAAGTTTAGTATTTATATAGACAACTTCTATACAAACAGGTGGGGAAATATACGTAAGGAAAACGTAACCGCAGAGAAAAGATGAACGCAAGACAAACGTAAGCTCATAAGATAGAGCTCAGGGGCAAAACTAAACGCAAAGCAACATAAACGTGGGGAACAATAAACGCAGGGCAGAGGTAAACCCATAACATAGTATGCTCAAGGCAAAATGGTACTCACGTATACGTCATAGCAAAGCACGTATAAGACACACGTAACTGCACGTAAGGATCACATACTGGTTATAGACCAGACCTAGATATTCTACTTGGTTCTCTATAACCTTGGCTTTGAATACAAATCTATCACACCCCTAAATGAGGCCTGGACGGAATACGTGTCCGAGGGCGTGACGTCATAATAATTCAAACTCAGGGCAAAGGGAACGACCACTAATAGACGTTTTGAAAATCATAACTCGCTGCATTTATTAAAAATGTATAAATCTTACAAGATTTCAAATGAAAAATGTTGCGGAAGCGTAATTTAGTTTTCAAAAGACAACGAGTATGAATGCTAGAAAAGTCTTGAAAGATGATATCGTATTGCAAGTAGACTCCACATAGCACATCAAAGAAGTCTAAAGCTAAGCACCTGAGAAAAACATGCTTAAAACGTCAACATAAAGTTGGTGAATCCATAGGTTTGATTCAAATGTAGTTATAGTGGACCACAAGATTTCAAAACGTATGCGATAGTTATAGGAGATACAACTTCACATAAAAAGTATTTACGTTGACTAAGATCATGACACCGAAGCTAATAGTGGAGAGTAGCATGTACATTGCCATATAAGACTTGCCCTTACAGGTGTCCAACCAAAGACCACCCACACTAGTTTCTACATGATATACATCAGTTGGCCTGTACAGTCCGTCAAGTACCCGACCAGTAAGAATTACCAAACTCGTATGGGGATTATTAGTCCCAATATATCTATTTGTTCACTCGAGCTCACTTAACCAGCTAGTCAGTTAAAGGTAATTAACGGTTCATGATCATTTGGGAATAGTGGTCTAACACTACTTAGGCAACACGTTAACAGGGAAATTCTCACGTAACGTACTTGTGTCCGGTTTAAGAAAACAAGCAATGTTTCACACCCCAAAGTTATAAAAGCATTTGTTTAAAACGAGTAAAAGTGGGGCTATGAACTCATAGTAGATTGTGAAATAAGCAGCTGACAACGATTGATCACATAGTATGCACAACTGTGCCCGGTCATGACCCAGTAAATAATGGTTTGGTTTAGAATTGATATGACGTGAAATTACGAAGACGTATGAAAGTTCTTAAGCATAGTTGTACATTTGATTTGAGAAAAGTTTTGGTAACAATGGTTGTGTGGTTGATGTAGTGGTATTGACTCGATAAGCCGTATTACGAAAATTAGCATAACACATATAGTATAATAGGAAGAATAGACGAAAGTAGTTAAATAAATAAGTTTCGGCAGTTTACCGGTAACCCAAATAATAAACTAAGCCATCATTAATATTAATGTTTTCACGCTTTTAATTTACGTAACTAGAAATAAAGGTTTTATTTTTATAAAAGTTATAAAAATATATTTTTTGTCCTTTTGTCGGGTATTAAAATAATAATATTTATTATTTTGTCTTTTTGTCGTGACTTAAGAAAATACTTAATAATTTATATAAAAGTTTGTAGTTTAATCTTATTTATCATGTTTTAGTATAATAAATATTTATTTATTATAAAGTAATGTAATTTCGTCCTTTTGTCGAGATTTGAGAAAATAAGTTTTCAAAATATTTCTAAGTATAAAGATTTTTATAGAATTTCAGCATGACCCGTTCGTACATATTCGTTTTCCAAAGTCATAGATTTTCCCCACAAATCACTTTCAAACAATATTTCACACTTTCCGGCTAACGCCAAATCTCTACTTTTTATCCAAACATTATCCAACCATTATTTTTCATACCAAGTCTATATATAGTCAAATGCTTAAGATATAAATAAGTTATATATGTATATAAGTTATGATATTAATAAGTTAACTTTTAAGTTCAAAAATAAGCGATAAGCCCTTCACGAAAATAAGCCAAGAACTAAGTGGACCCTTATTGGGCTTTTAGGCCCAATAAGCCTAAACGAAATATTTAAAATATCAAAAGCCCAAAACTAATCCAATAAGCAAACGAACAAGCAAATAAGCTTTTAGCTTATCAAAATAAGCTATACGACTTGGGCTTTATGTTGGGCCGAAACCCACCAAGCAAACCAAACAACCTTTGGGCTTATTTGTTTAGCCCGTTAAGCTTAAAACTTTAATATTTATTAAATAAGCTATGAAAATAAGCTAATAAAATAAGACGAAACTTGAATAAGCATAAAGTTCAAACCTTTATGGTTTTCCCTTTGTTTGACGTACGCATAAGCTCAAAATAAGCCATTCGAGCTTATCAATAAGCCACAAATAATAATAAGCACTTTGGAAAGAATTTTTTTTAGCAAAATAACCACAACAACACAACTACACTTTCCCTCTCATTTCTTTTATATATTTCGAACAAGACATAAACCCTTTTGGGGTTTATGTGATTTTGAAAACTTTGATTTTAAACGATCCGTTTGTACAACTAGTGTTTATATTCTTTACGGATTAAGAAAGTACAAGAATTTTATGAAAATAATAAACTTACGAAGTTGATGATTAGATGATGATCAAGAACTAACTAACAACCCAAATGTTGTGTTTAAATACCCAAATGACTATATAAAATAACACGAATATACTTGAGCTTCCAAAAACCGTTGAATCAAAATTATTAACGACGGTGGAGAGTGTGGGTCGTGTGGCGGACGACTAGAAGACAGAGGGAGAGGGAAATTATTAAGTGTGTTGGCTTTTAGTTATAAGAATAGTGAATGAAAGAATGAATGAGATGAATGAATAAATAAAGTGAAAGTGTATGCTTAATTCTTAAGCAAGAATGGGATCCTAAGCTAGTTGGGACCATGGGGAGACCATGGTGAGAAAATAAATGAACTATGTCTTGTACCATGTAAACATTAAAAAAAATCATGATATAGTGTTAGTATGTGTGTGTTTTGATGTGGGAAAGCAAGGAAAAGAAAGGGGGACCAATTTAATCTCCGAAATTCAAGGGATCATGCAAGGTGGTGGATTTAATTTCTTATGTAACCATTCACATACATATGCTACTAGTAATTCACAGAATACGCAAGTACTGAAAACACGTAAAAACTTTACGAAAAAATCTGAAATTTTAAATATCAACTTGAGACGTAAAAACGCGACGACTGTCGAAAGACTACATTAAATGGCAACCCGGAAGGCCTCCGGTAACGATTTTTAGATATACGCCGAAAAACTACCCGGTTAGACGTAAAAATTACACGTAACTTATAAAAGTTAAAATAATAAACGAAAATGAATAAAATATTGACCGGAAATTTTCGGAGTGTTATAGGTATCTCTGCAGAAATGAACTCGTCTATGCATTCTGCGTCTTGCAATTCACCTTTAGAATCCACCCATAACAGTGTATGACAGTGTGGTAACTCTTTTTTTTGAAACTCTATTGTATACAACACTGTAAAATATAAAAAACATTCAAGATCAACTTTTGGTAAATGTAGTTTTTAAAAATAGGAAATGAATATCAAATGAACAAGTAAGAACATACGATACCTGCAGAAACGTATCCAAATGTTCGTACAGTCTTTAGAAACTTGATAAAGTCTTTCACCTTTTTGTCAAAAAGTCTACACACGATGTCTGCTCTATCAGGTGGTGTCAACTCAGGGTACTGTGCCATATACCGCTTAATTTCAGGCCACTTCACATTGCAAGTGAAAGTGATAAAAAAAATTGAGGGTTTCCCAGGGATTGACAAATTGCCAGAGCGTCTAGGTAATGACTATACATATACCGAGGTCCTCCAGTGAAAGTATTAGTAACATGATCTTTAAGCCAGCAACTATGCCTTCATGATCTCCCCTAGAAATAGCATCATACACACCTGATAAGTAGTCTGACTGAAGGTCATTTTGTTTTTTTCATATGAAATCCAGACGACTCAACTCGATTGCACAGAATACTACAACAACATACTGTTGAAACAGCCTTCCACCTTTAAAGCTAAGACCGAATTCCTTTACCCGCGGGTGTAACTGGTACTTGTAATATGCGTTCATCATCACTTTCTTTCCCTTGCCTTTACCGTGCCGAGGCTTCAATGTCAACTCTGGTTAAAATAACAACGGAAACTGTAGTGACATGCATGACTGATTAAGCTTGTTAATTCTTTGAGGAGGCTCGCCTCTGAATTCAATGATCACATCAAAATTTGTTCGACTCCTTGGCCCATCTTCGAAGACTATTCCTCCTATAATGTCAGAAGTTGGTAACTCATACCCATGAACTCCACCCATACTATAAAGCCTAATCTTGAATCCTGGTCTTTCATCTGCATTATATATGTCCCGTGCAGTTCTAAATAGTCTTACCAAGCCATTATGCTCATCAAGAACATGTATCAAACCCTCAAAATCTCTGGGTTGAGCCCACCTTCATTCAACCCGCTGAAATGTTGCATTCTGTTGCTGACTTCATCATGGGTGTCATACACATATAGTTGCAAAAAACATGGCTGGTCACCTTCCTCTGGGCAAAGGGAGTCAATCCAATGGTAAATCAGACCAAAAATTTTGAAAACGTAAGGTCCCTTTCCTTTGTTTACTGAGTTATTAATTTTTTCTCCAAACGACATCATTGTAAACATTTGATTGTAAGCTCAAATATGCTCCATGAAATGACTATTCATTAACAGTTGCTGAATAAAGGCGGGGGGATCAGGCATCGAAGGCATATAAATTCTTCCTCCACCACAACATAGATAATACTCTGCTTCTCTAGTATAGTGAGCGCCTTTGAGCCACTCATTATACCAAAATAAACATCCACAATGGTGACATACTTGATCACAGTTGCCTAAGTCTATATAAGATGGAGTGTCACCTGAGACTGCATATGAAGGTATCAGAAAACAGATACAAAGGTGTGAACACTTTGTAAAATGATCAGAAAGTAGGAAAGACATTGAAACTGAAAATTTTGTTACCTCTAGTTTGTGATGACATTGACCCGAGGTTCTAATTATTAACACCTTGAGAGAAGCTACTTTTGTTAGCATACTAAGTTGTTGATGAACTCAGTGTAAGTCGCCTTCTTATATTTCTAATGAATGAAGTTTCCTCTGTACGTGCAGTTAATAAAGGTTGTGCAGCCTTTCTTTTTCGAACATCAGTGGTTGTAGGTTTGTTGGTAGCAATCGGTACTGACAAAAATGAAACAAATGGTTAATACTTTCAGCTTAATCTGTAAATGAAGCATAAATTGCTAATCGAGCAACTAAAGTGTTTGAGAAAATGTAGTCACCTCTAGTGTCTACAGACTGTGTATGGCCACGTGAGCACTCTCTAGATTCTTGATTCCCATGAACGCGTTGCTGAGTAATGTTTGGAAAACCTATGATTGTAGGTCTAATACTACGGTGTTTAACATCCATGCACAAATACATGTGATTCAGTGTTAACATCGGTGACTATATCGCGCTACTACATGGGATATCTGAAAAATAAAGAAAAAAAATGAAAAACGTTAGCATGAAACCCAAAAAGGTAAAAAGAAAAAAGAAAAAAAATAAAACCTGTACATTTAATCACATAGGTAACATATTTTTTTTATCTATTGAATTTACCCTTATTGTTTTTTATCTTTTTTTCTGTTTGTTTTATTGCTGATAGAGTGATAGATGAGGTAACATGGATGGCAGATTGATTTGGATCAGTGGTTTATTTTGCCTGCAAAGGTAGAGTGGCACCTGTGGCTTTTAAATTTCATGAGCTGTATCCTATGCATCTAAGCATGTATCTTAACCATCTATATAATAATATGATAATATACTCACCCTAAATCACAACAGTTGTTCTTCCTTACAGTTTTTTAATCTACCAGTATGACTAACACAGTGCTATCACTACTCCAAGAGCTTGCACGTGTTGACGATTCACATGACATTAGGGATCAACTATCAGTGTTGTTCCAAAAGGAAGATGTTGAAGATTTAAAGAAAATGCAAGATTACTCCTGATTTCCTTGATTGACACCAACAAGCGAAACAACACGATCCCTGGTTAAATCAAGCAGCGGAACCTCACCTTCCCCAACTTACCTTTCCCCTATCCGCACCTTAGTGGGATCCACATGATTGATAAAGGCAAACAAATCCATCTTTGCATAAAGTGAAAACAGACAAATACTATAACAAGAAAGCAAATCAAAGAATGCAAATAAAGCACACCCACCTTCATCATCATCAGTCCAAAAGGTCGAATAACAGTTTTCATCCAAATCATAGTACCGACTAAGGCATAAGAAAGGCTCCGAAAACTTTTTGAATGGAGCAGGATTGTTAGCAAGGTATTCACACAAGTCCGCATTGAATTCAACAGGTGTGGGATGAGGATCATTCCTCAAAGTTTTATTAGTATGCCAGGGGAAAACAAGAGGGAAAATGGAGGCATCAACCTAGAAGAAATGGTCATTCTAGTGTTTTAACAAATCTAAAGGTTTGGTGTAGCAAACCGGGGAATTATCGGAGCGTTTACTAAAGACATCCAACCTTTATTTTTCGAATTAATATAAAACTTACGAAAATTACCTACGGTTGGAACAAAACCATGGACGCGTCACAAGATCTAGAAATGAGAGACCTTAGTGACCGCAATAACAGATAACTAAGACAAATTGATTTGAATGTATTGAAGTATATCTACAAGAAACTGAGGAAGGGGGATTCGGTAATTGGCAAAATCAAAAAATCTGCTATAAACACCAATTTTATGGTGGGACTATTCTGGATCCTATCATTACGACCAGGAAGTTTAGGGTGAACAGTATCAGGAATATGGAACTTCTCGCACAGAACATCTAAAGCAGATTGGGTTAAGATGGATTTCATACTATCAATCGTACCCATTTTTGAAGAGAAGAAGTTAAAGCCTAACCCGGTAGTCTAACGAATCTTTAAACGGTTACTGGTGTGGAAAAGTGAGTATAAAGCTCAAAATTTTTAACAATGGCGATAACGGGGAAGAAGAAAAAGAGAACAGTGAAAATCAAGGAGGTATTTATACCATTGGCATAGTAAATGCAACGAGTGGCAGGATGAGGACATGTGTAATTCACTAAATCAGCCAACGGGTAGGATTCAAAGTAGGCAGATGTGATATAGTTAGGTAACTGACAGCAGGTCATGTTAGTTAGAAAATGAAAGGTCAGGGTAAATACACGTTACCAAAACCCTACCTAACTAGTTAAGGAACAGTCGCGGAGAAGCTAACAGTCGCAAAAAAAGGAAGACGTGCGGTACTAAAGGATTAAAGTTTAGCAATATTCATCGCACAAAACACAATGCCACACGTAGTAAAAATACTAGACTGGGGGGACTTGATGACGTATAATGGGTATGACAGGCTTTTGGGCCTGGACCGTACCATTATATATGGGCTACGGCCCAACTAAATAAATAATAAGCATAGCGGACCGAATCTAAGCCCAGAACCACACTAACCATGACCCGAATGCAACAAGACAGACGCGAATTGGCTACAGGCTGCTTCCGCAGGCCATCCACGGATCAACTAATGTCAGCGAAAGGTAATCTGCGTCCGCAGTCACGATAACCGCGAACCCTTGCCCTACAAGGGTCCCACTGCGGCCACTACAATTATAGGCGAAATACTAGAAAACCCTAGTACTAGACTCCCCAATAAAAGGAGCCCTTTGACACACCTAAAGGTATAATTTTCTCACTCCTCTCAACACACACACACAGACATATATACTTCTAACAACATAATTTCTTACTCTCACGCTGGAGTCTAATCGCGGGATCCGTCCCCACGGTAAGGCTAACGGTTTACTTTCATTTATGCAGGAAATCATCCTAATCACTTTGTTTAGTGCAAGATATAGCCTAAGGAGAGCTTGAAGGTCCAGCCCAACAAGCGATCTAAGCCCATGTCATACCCCCATCACATATTTTGTACTACCAGTAATGGCGTTGTTTGTCCAGCTTGCACGGTACACACATCAATGAAAAATAGAAATG
>BQNB010006087.1:0-21057 GCA_026074375.1 Tanacetum coccineum | reverse complement strand
GTTGGTCAAATTGTGGTTTGAATGACAATTGATGGTCATCAAACATACTAATGGGAGTTATGAACAAGGTTAATGTTTAGTCAAATTATAACGTCTGAATTAACTTTGTGTTCATGCGCCATTAGTAAGATTAATTTTGTTAATTAATTGACCTTTTTTTTCTTTCATTTCCTTTGCCTATATAAAGAGAGCTTTTCTCATATGTCCACACACACTAAGAAACATAATACACTCCTATCCGTTTATTTAACATTCATTTCGATTCTTTGTGTGTATCCGTTTGTAATAGAGGGAAGACACATATTGGTTCGCCTTGATAACCCATTTGTGCTAACGGAGTTATCCGTTGGTTGTATCCTGGGAGATAGACGTTTATGATTTCTCAAGCACCGTGAAGAGGATGAATCTGTCTTAAGAAAACTGTGAGTATCACAGGCCTCAACATTTTCCTTATTTGTGTTTTCGGCTCTTTAGTGGTAAGCGTGTCAAACACGTGCCTCGACTCTTGAGTGTTTCCTTGCTGGTGATCTAGTAAGTCTTTTGTGATTTTATTGTTTTATTTAATTATCGTATATAAGAGTATGTTTGTATTTATTTTATGTTATATATTTATTGTTATCTAGATTTTTTTAATAAAAGTGTAATCGTTTTCCTACAATCTTAAGGCAGATTCTGTGTAACATAATTAAAACACTTTTTGTTAAAATCAGACTAATTTAATTAACAGATTTTATACCAACTGTTTTCCATCGAAACCAAGATTGTTTATCTTTGGAAAATCACTTTTTAGGTAAAAAAAATTATTTAACAGATTTGGCGTCATAGATTTATAAACGATTTTTAAAACAGTTTATTGAATCAGTTGATGTTGAAACCATGTTGAGTTTCTTTTCAAACTGATCTTTTAGTTTGTTTATTACATATGTTATTGTTTAAACCGAGATTTATTGAAACAAGGATTGAGTTTCTTTAAGATATGGTACATGTTTATATAAACCAAGTTGAGTTTATTAGATACCAAATTATTTTAACAGTTCTTAACTGTTTTCGTGTTTATATATTGACAAGTTTACTAATGGTAACACAATTGTGACCCTAGTGAATCTTGTAAATGTAATTGGTGTGCCAGTTAGTAACATGGTTACAAATCATGACAAATTTAGATTCATTGAAACCAAGTGGAGTTACTTGAAACAAATTTCATAAAATACAAGTTGCTATTTTATAAGATTATTGGAGTCTATTCATTGAAATCAAGTGGAGTTTCTTTGAAACATATCTCATAAAATAAAAGTTGTTATTTTCTTAGATAATCGTAACATGTTCAATGAAATCAAGAAGAATTTCTTTGAATCAAGATATGATAATTATACAAGTTATTATTAAATATCGGATTATATACATCATTTTTACCGAATTAGTGAAAGTATTTGTTTGACTTGTCTAGTTTATTTTAAACCGGGTCGAGTTTAATTATTAACTAGATATAATTCTTGAGATTTTATGGAGTTTAAAAGCATACCTAAAGAAACCTTGTTGAGTTTCTTTAGAAGAGTAGATCAACTGAAACCTTGTTGAGTTTCATTAAAGAAATATGTCATGTAGGGATGGCAACGGGTCGGGTTCGAGTCGGGTTTTAGTGTACCCGTACCCGCCCCAATACCCGTTGGGTACCCAGTTAACATTATACATCGATTTTTCGGGTTTCCCCGCGGGTATCGGGTATCCCCAATTGAATATTATATGGATAAAATCGAGGGTATCAAGATTAAGTCACACTAAAACTCACTGACAAAATAAAGCAAAGCACGCTAATATATTCAAAATTTTTAAAAGTTAAAGAAAATAAATACCGTATCAAACGATTTAACGCTTTTGAATAATTCATGTACAACATCCAAATGTGTTAGATAATAAAGATACTTATATAAAAAAATACAATGGAAGAAATTATATAAAATATATATGCACTTTAGTTAATTATAATAACAATAAAGTCGGTATGAAATCGGGTAAACGGGTCTGGGTACGGAGACGGGTAATCAGGACGGGTATTACTAGAACCCGTCACCGAACCCGTACCCGACTTAAATTTTTTATCAATACCCAAACCCGCATCTGAACCCGCCAACCCGCCCCCGAACCCGACCCAACCGGTTCGGGTTTCGGTTTTCTCCATCGGTTTCGGATGCTTTTGCCATCCCTAATGTCATGTGGAACAGATCTATTAAGATCTTCTTAATAAAGATTGACAACATCATATTACATATGTGTTTTTGTTAAAAACATTATGTAATAGGCGTTATTCTTTAATTGTTTTAGTCGAACAACTTCCTTTAAAGTGGTTTTGTATAACGAACCTTACAAAACATTAGTATTTTAAACAAAAGTCGATTTAATTTGTTTTTTATTAAGAAACACTATGTGTTTTAGCATGTTGTTAATAGTACCAAAATTAGTTTCAAACTAATCATGAGACCTCGTATTAACAAAATATTTGGAATGTCACAAGTGACATCTAAAGGACCTGCTCCCGAACTTGTTAAGAGAGAGATCGATACTCGAGTTATGTGTACGGTAGATGCTTTGAAGCATTCAGAAACCTTATGTGCCATAACTATGCGTTATATGGCCTGAATGACATGAAAACTAAGGCCATGGGAGAATCTGGAATCTGACCTTAGATGATGGTAGATTAGCACTTGGGCATCATGTCATGTATATGCTGATAAGAGTTTGATTAACTCTTTCTAAGCAGTTGAGAATTGAGAGAATGATTTTTTGGGCAACTCTCCTACTGTTAATATCATAGGAAAAGGATATGTGATGCTGAAATTCACATTTGGAAAAAGAGTTTAAATTAACCAACGCGTTGTACGTGCCGAAGATTCATAGGAATCTTGTGTCCGGGTGGTAGCTTAATAAATTTGGCTTTTTTTGTGTTTGAATCAAATAAATTTGAGTTAACGAAGAACAAATTTGAGTCCGTATGGGTTACGTTTTTTTTAAAATGTTTAAGCCGAATGTAATTTTCTAATGGTCATTTTAGTAAAATGAGTATGAATTCAGCTTATTTGATTCTTTAAATGTAAGGCATAGCTGATTCGGACATGTTAATTATAACTCAATGTGTTGTTCAATTAAACTAAATTGGACACCCATTTTTTGTATTGACACGGATTACAAAATTAAAACTTGTGTTGAAGCCAAATTGACAAGATTGTTTTTTCTATCGGTTGAATGGAAAATAACCGAACCTCTAGATATGATTCACATGGTTTTATGTGATTTGAAATTGATACCTACTAAGGTAGTAAATATCGAGTACTTCATCATATTTGTTGATGGTTGTATAAAATACTGCTATTTATACTTACTTGAGAGTAAGGATATAGACAATATTGTTCTATATAAATAAGTTAAGAATCAGCTTATTATCGAAAACAAGGTGTTTCGAAGTCATATCGGAGGTTAATATGTGTCTCCATTTCCAATCTTATGTCCTAAACTTGGAATAAGACACAAATTTATTGCTCTTGTTACTCTAACAATAGAATTGTTGAAAGGAAAAGAACCACGCCTTAGAAGATATGGTTAATGTCATGCTCTTAAGTCCTAGTTTAAGCCATGTCATGTAAGGGAAAGCGATTCTATCAGCTACTTATCTTTTAGATAAGATCCCCTGTAAAGAAAATAAGATAATTCATATGCACTATGGATGAGAAGAAAACTATTTTATAAGTACTTACAAAGGTGGGGGGATATCTAGCTAATATCCGTATTGAAACCCAAGGCTCAAAAGATTTGACATGAATATGTGAATTGCATATTCTTAGATACTCATAATAGTAGTACTTATGGTTTATTTATGTATGTTGATATACACAAGGATACACAAATTAAATAAAGAAGTGCTTCCTTCTTTGAAATATATTTCCTTGTCAACGAAGGAAATTGGAAGATCATCTAGAATAGATGATGAAGTTGTCCAAGATTAGAAACAACGAGATGATAATGATCTCCAAGATGAGAGACAAGATCGACCCAGGGAAGAAGAGGTTGAACATAGAAGAAGCAAAATGGCAAGAACCGAGAAAGCGTTTGGACCCAATTTTGTTTCTTTTATGGTATAAAATGAACCTACTTCTAATCTAGAAGCGGTAACTTCCTCGAAAAGGCTCAACGGAAATAAGCCATTAAAAGTGAAATAGATTCTATTTTACAAAATCATACTTGGGAGCTCGTGGATTTACCTCCGGGTTGTAAACCACTAGCCTATAAATGGATCTTCAAGAAGAAGATGAAAACTGATGGCACCATTGACGAGTACAAAACAAGATTGGCAATCAAAGAATTTAGACAACAAGAAGGTCTAGATTGTTAGTCCATGATTATTGTGTTAGCCCGTGTTAGTCAATGCAATTTATGATAGTCAAAGTTTCTAGTCAAAGTAATTTATGATAGTTAAAGTTATTAGTCAAAGTCATTTATGTCAGTTAAAGTCATTAAGTATGGATTCTAGAATAGTCCATATACTCCTATATATTGTATGATTCTTATGAGAAATGCAAGACACAAATTATATCTCTAAACCCTTTCTTACATGGTATCACGCCTAATTAAACCCTAACCGATCCTGGAAACCTTCTTCTTCCTAAAAACCAATCGTTCCCCTCTAAAATCGTGCTAGGTCACGTTCGTGCTTAGGTCACGAAGTTTATTGTCGTGCAAAGGTCACGCTGTTTATTAAGTCGTGCAAGGTCACGTCTGTGTTTTTGTTCTTCGTGCAAGGTCACGAAGCCAAGTTATCGTGCAAGGTCACGGTTGATTCTATTTGTTTTTGTTACTTACGTACTTCCCCACACAACTGTTATTTGTTTTGGATTCTATTTAAAGATGTCTACTGGTGACTTATTGGCTACATTATTAAACCAATTGGGGTTAAATAACTCATCTGCTGCTAACGCGTCCAAAAACAAAGAGGTAAAACCTTCCCAGTTTCCTGCTCCTATCACGAATCCTAACCTAGTGGCTTACCAAGCATTTGGCCCAATTGGTCCAAGTTACTTTGCTCCACCAGCCCCTATGTATGGCCCTGCTCCAACATATATACAGGCCCAAGCCGGGGTTCCTTCGGGTCAAGCAACAATTTTACCTCATGCTTTCACTGTCGGGTCTCTTCATGATCTCACCACTGGCGCATGGAATATGGATACAGGTGCGAGCTCTCACCTTAATGATTCTGTTACTAATCTAAGTGAAGTTTTTAATTCGTGTATGTATCCGTCTGTCTCGGTTGGTGACGGCCATTCCATACCCGTCACCAATACGGGCCATAGTATTTTGCCAACTTCCGTTAGACCTCTTCACCTAAATAATGTCCTTATCACTCCTCATATTGTCAAAAACTTAATATCTGTTCGTCAGTTCGTTCGTGATAATAATTGCACGATTGAATTTGACGCGTATGGTTTTTCCGTCAAAGACTTTATGACTCGTCGGGTGCTTCTCCGATGTGATAGCACGGGGGATCTTTACCCGGTCACGCATCCTTCTCCAATCCCTCATGCTTTCCTCGTCAGTCAACATACGTGGCACAAACGTCTTGGACATCCAGGAGGTGACGTGTTACGTCGTCTTGTTTCTAATAATGTTATTTCTTGTAATAACGAAAAACCTCCTGTTCTTTGCCATGCTTGTCAGCTTGGCAAACACGTGAGGCTTCCGTTCGTCAGTTCAAATACTGTCGTTACTTCTTGTTTTGACATTGTTCACTCGGATGTGTGGACTTCACCCATACCAAGTCTCTCAGGGTTTAAATACTATGTTTTGTTTTTAGATCACTATTCGCAGTTTGTTTGGGTTTATCCTTTGCTTAATAAATCTGATGTTTGGTCTAAATTTGTTTTGTTTCGTACCTATGTTCGTACTCAGTTCAAGTGTGAAATTCGTTCATTTCAGTGTGATCATGGTGGAGAATTCGACAACCGTAACCTTCACAAACTTTTTGCCGAAAATGGTATACAGTTTCGCTTTTCATGTCCCAAAACATCCCAACAAAATGGCAAATCCGAACGAATGGTTCGTACCATAAATAATCTCATTCGAACTTTACTTTTTCAAGCCAATCTTCCACCCACATTTTGGGTTGAGGCTCTCAATATGGCCACTCACTTGCTTAATATTTTACCTTCCACTGCAATTACCAATGAGATACCTTATACTCGCTTGTTTGGAAAGCAGCCGGACTATAGCCTTTTACGCACTTTTGGTTGTTTATGTTACCCTCACCTATATCCTAATCACAAACTTGAACCACGTGCCACACCCTCCATATTGTTGGGACACGCTTCCAATCATCGTGGGTATCGATGTCTTGACTTACACACAAATAAAATAATTATCTCACGTCATGTTACCTTTGATGAAACCGTTTTTCCATATGGATCAACTCAACCCAGCTCGGTACCCACCTACACGTTTTTAGATGACTCACCCGATATTCCAACTCAACCCATTCGGTCCATTCCCGTTTTGGACCCCGATACTATACACGCAACTCATACACCTCCACCAAATACTACTCCCACTAATACAAATATAGCCCCTTCAGCCCAACCTGAATCACCACCCCACGCTACACCATCCCATAACTCCCCAACCCAACAATCCACTACAGCCCATGATACTCCACCACATATCCAACATACGCACGTGGCCCAACAAACACCTGAAATCGATCATGAACAACCTCCCACGGCTCAAAATGAAATTCCACCTCTTATAATTCCCAATCCACCTGAAAACCCGAACCCTGACTCGGTTCACCCCATGGTCACGCGTTTTCGTGTCGGGACTAATCGTCCCACTGAGCGTCTTAATTTGCATGTATCTTCGGTTTCTCCCTTACCAAAATCTTATCGTGATGCGTTTAGTGATCCTAATTGGCAAAATGCTATGCGTGATGAATATAGTGCACTTATTAAAAACAGAACTTGGGTTTTAGTACCTCGACCTACCGATACGAATATAGTTCGTTGTATGTGGCTTTTTCGCCATAAGCATTTGGCAGATGGCACGCTTAGTCGCTACAAGGCTCGTCTTGTGGCGAATGGTAGTACTCAGTTAGAGGGAGTTGATGTTGATGAGACCTTTAGTCCGGTTGTTAAACCGGGTACTATTCGGACTGTTCTTAGTTTGGCTGCTTCTCGACATTGGCCGATACATCAGCTTGATGTCAAGAATGCCTTTTTACATGGTGATTTATCTGAGACAGTTTATATGCATCAGCCACCAGGTTTTCGGGACTCTAAATATCCTGATCATGTGTGTTTATTACAGAGATCTCTTTATGGGCTCAAGCAGGCTCCTAGAGCTTGGTTTCAGCGGTTTGCATCTTATATCACTCGAGTTGGTTTTCATTCTAGCCGTTGTGACTCATCTTTATTTATATACAAGCATGGGCCGGATACTGCTTACTTATTATTATATGTTGATGATATTGTGCTCACAGCTTCTTCTCAGCCTTTGTTACAACGGATTATTGCTTCATTACATCAGGAGTTCTCTATGACAGATCTGGGCTCTCTTAATTATTTTTTGGGTATCTCTGTTACACGCGATTCTTCTGGGATGTTTTTGTCTCAGAAGAAATATGCTGTTGAGATTCTTGAGCGAGCTCATATGGCTAATTGTAATCCCTGTCGGACTCCTGTTGATACCGAGTCTAAACTAGGAAATGATGGTGATCCAGTATCTGATCCCACTTTATACCGGAGTCTTGCGGGTTCTCTTCAGTACCTTACTTTTACTCGCCCTGATATTTTTATGTAGTACAACAAGTTTGCCTTCATATGCATGATCCTCGAGAGCCTCATTTCTCGGCTCTTAAACGGATCTTGAGGTATGTTCGTGGTACTTTGGATTATGGGTTGCAGTTGTTTTCATCTTCCACTACATCATTGGTTGCCTACTCAGATGCGGATTGGGCTGGTTGCCCTACCACTAGGCGATCTACTTCTGGTTATTGTGTGTTTCTTGGCAACAACTTGCTCTCCTGGTCCGCTAAGCGTCAACCAACGCTTTCTCGTTCCAGTGCAGAGGCAGAGTATCGTGGTGTTGCCAATGCTGTTGCTGAGACGTGTTGGTTGAGGAATTTACTACGTGAGTTACATACTCCTTTGTCTTCCGCTACGCTTGTTTACTGTGATAATGTCAGTGCTGTCTATTTATCTTCCAATCCAGTTCAGCATCAACGTACGAAGCATATAGAGATTGATATTCATTTTGTTCGAGATTTGGTTGCCGCTGGTCAGGTTCGAGTTCTTCATGTTCCTTCACGTTATCAGTATGCGGATATTTTTACTAAAGGATTGCCTTCAGCATTGTTTGAGGAGTTTCGCACCAGTTTGAGCGTCCGGTGTCCTCCCGCTCCAACTGCGGGGGAGTGTTAGCCCGTGTTAGTCAATGCAATTTATGATAGTCAAAGTTTCTAGTCAAAGTAATTTATGATAGTTAAAGTTATTAGTCAAAGTCATTTATGTCAGTTAAAGTCATTAAGTATGGATTCTAGAATAGTCCATATACTCCTATATATTGTATGATTCTTATGAGAAATGCAAGACACAAATTATATCTCTAAACCCTTTCTTACAAATTGGTCCTGTTTGCCAAATATGTAATTTGGAGTCTTAAAGTTGTGTACATTCTTGGCTATTTCATTGTTTGTTTCGTCATAATAATTACAGCATACAAGCAAACAAATATCTTGATAACAAAATACTTGGCACCCGTGAACTTGCAGGTGGAATGGTACAATGTTGTCTCCTAAGCTTGACTGTATGCTTTATCTTTGTGAGTACCGTAACATACTAACATGTACGTCTACAACTTTGCAGCCTGTAATTATATGTCTTGACATACAACACGTAACGCAAAGTGAAACAAGATGGGAAATCCATCCGTGATTTCTGGGATTGCACCAGTACTTTAAGTTCATCTTCTTTTTAGAAAATCCACATTTATAGCTGGCCCAATATAGAATCCAGACCAAATTTGGTTTTGGTTAATTTTTTTTGGGTAAAGGGTTACCCTGGTAAATATATTAATCACAGGAAAGTTAAGTACAATGGAATGTTGGCAGATACCGCATTAACCTCAAGCATAAGCAAATATATTCCAGCAATATAGTGTGTGACCTCTAACACTTCTCTTTTACTTAAGTACGTTGTCTTGCTTACATACAAGGATCTTTGTTCTAATAGATTAGTTAAAAGATAGTTTGTTGCAGCAGTTCTAGAGCTACGACGCAATGGTCATACTGTAAATTCATAATAATGTTAAGACTTATTTAAAGACTTTAAAATATTACAAGTGAATTGATCAAGACCATCTTGAGCTAAACCTTACACTTAACGGTTATGTTATATTTCAGGTTAACTCAACTTAAAATTTTAATTATTTAATATCTACTTACCTAAACATTACACGTCACGTTTCATTTACATGCACCAGCATACTTACACCTCCTCACCGCACAGAAACCGTACGCAATCAACAACTAGATACAACCCGTGTGCAACGCACGGGTCTGCATGCCTAAGTTGGCATATTTTATCCAAACGAAATCAACATTTCACAGAAACATTACACAATCAAAAATTAGACACAACTCGTGTGCATCGCACACGGGTGTGAATGCCTCGTTTATTCAAAAACAATGTAGACAATCCCAATTTACTTATTAAACAAATACATAATTTAAATAATTATTAACTTTCTCTCTTCTACTTTTTTCTCAAATCAATCCCAAATCCAAATTCTATTTTAAACCCACTTATAAACTAAACGGGAAGCAAATTGCTGCCTCACGATTACCAATCGAGATCAGGTTGCATGCCAGTTATAGTATTTCAGTACAGATTTAAGTTGCATAACGATATTCCGTCCTTATTTTGTGGGGTGTACTAAACGGTTTTGGGAGGACATTTATTCTATTCATTTCAAACACAAACCAGTAAGGGTATATAAATTATAATTGTTTCAGAGAACAAAACTTACATATATTCTTGCGAAATGTTGAAAATTGCTGACCGGCTAAATGCTCTGCCTCAAAGACCAGCCACATGTAACTTTTAGAGGAAGCAAATTCACAGGCAGTCTGATGTATATATACTTTAAATGTATCAGTTGCTACAAATGTTTTATAATTTATGATGATAAATGGCACCTCAATGACGCAATGAACCCACAGTATCTGATATGGTTTGCATTTCTCTTTAGATACCATTACACTTATTCAAACAACTTACAAACATTGATTTCACGCATCGATATATACTGAAGTAGACTATGGCATCACCCAGTATAGAGCCTGATCCGGGAGTTGATTTGTTGGCGACATATATGACAAAGATTCAATCTTGAGCCACAGTCTCGACAAACCTGTTGCAATCCTTAATGTTAATAAGTCACATGATGACAGATCTCCTACAATAAACAACTAAGCTTAGGGATCGCCTGCGTTAGCGGAAAAAAGGAATTTTTGTGTCGTGTCATATTAGTTTACGTAAGGCAATCCACAACATGATTCCATATCCTTTTTATCGAAACTCTTTGATTCGTCTTGAACAATATAATTGGTCAATAATATATATTACGACAGCATGTATTGTTCCTTTCTGGGACACCGTTTTGTGAAATCTACAGAAACCGGAAACAATAAAATTTGAAAAGAGCAACGTAACTTACCATATGTCCACATCCAAATGCCATATCCTTATCATTTGTTAGACAGATGGGGCAGGTCTTCATAAGCAGAACAAAACAAAGGAGTCAAGTCTTATAAAACATAGCCTAAATATCAATCCTAACGCCTAAGATCTCAAATAGAACAACAACTTTGAGGTCAAACTTATAATTTTCAAATTTGATGTTAGATTTGATAATGATTAATTTTCAAATTCTAATGCCTTACACACTTAGTGCGATTATAATATTTTTATACAAGTAATTACATTTTTTTATCACATCAATTTACAAAATATTAGTCCATTTGACCTCAAAAATCAATGCAGCTGTAGTGTTGAAATTAAGAAGTGGTAGAACCTTGTTCTCATCATCTTGAGTAGGTGATAGATTGTTTAGACTAGGGACATGAGTGCGACCTCTCGGACGAGGAGGTGGCCGTGGAATTATTCTCCTTGCATTCTTAGTCACTTGTCTTATTTGGCAAATACAGACATCACAAATATTAGAATATAGTAATATCTTCCAAAAATGTACAAAGAAATTACTCAAAAAAATTTAGGTTATCTTTCTTTTCATGGATCATTTGTATATTGGAGGTCCTATCCCGTGTAACATGAAAAATGGAAGAGGCCTAAATTCCACAATAAGTTTGATGGTAAATACATACCCAAGTAATCCAAGTTCGGTGACTGCTGAATATTGTATTGGGATTTCCATAAGGGCAGCAAGTGCGAAAGCTGCTTCTTTGTGAGTTGGGCTTAGATCACTTGACATGATACCAGTAAAATTAACAAACTGCACATGAGAAAAAATGTAAGATCTAGGAAACTATTTGCAGTCAGAGGTACTGATCTCATCATTTGATAAGAAAATTAGAAACTTGGCAGAAAATGCTAATAGCAAAAGTGAAAAACAAAGTATCAGACGTTGAGGAAAATATCCGAGTTTTATCAAACTTATACATGATTCCTAAAATAAAGATGATATTAAATTTAGGAGCTTCACTTAGTGGCGTTAAAAGAAAAAAGAGTTTAACAAGGAACTGAGTAATGTGTGTACCTGAAAGTTATCAAATTCACGTCTAGGAATCTTGTCATCGAACCTTCGCATGTCATCCCAAGGACCGTCTCCAACACCAACAAGAATGATAACAAGAGGGTACAAACTGAACTCAAAACGTAAAAATCAATACAAGATGTAGTCGTATGCATCCATTAATTGAAGAAGAATTATATAGACAAAGAAGACTATTAAGCCTCTATTCATTCAGGAAAAAAATGTTTAAGCCTTTAGACATGTCTGTTGTTTATGCATTATTGCGTCTTATTTTCGAAATAGGTACAAAACATAACGTATAAAACCGCTTCATAGATTGGCGAGAATCATAGTCAAGTTAAAGATGGAGAAACAAGGTGATAGAGACTAGCGGAAATCAATAAGAAGCTGAAATTTAGACTAGTTGGACGAAGCTCAACCTATGAAAATGAGTCTTTGCTAGACCCATCGTAATAAATAAAAAAACCCATTAAAGGACAGCTCTTCAGGTTTGTGTGATTTTTCATGGTGGAAGACTTTCGATCAATCAAAGCACATAGAAATACTATTTGTATTGGTGCCTTCAAAGTAAGCCTTTTATGGATACTAGATTTGAGTCTCTTTTTTGTGCAACAGAAGAAGATCATAAACTCAAAAAACAAAAGAAAAGCTCAAGTCATATATATGATTAATTACTCCAGAATTAATTCGGATAGAAAACTGTGAATAATAAGCAGAAAGTATCTCTTGAGCAATTCCGTAGTCAAAACTAGAAATGTGTACTAAATTCGGTTTCTGTAATTATAACTCATTTTAAAGTGGCAGTATGATACCATTAAAAATATTCAGATGAATCCACTAATATTAATCTAAAACTATGAATGCCACTTTGGTCTAATTCATAATCAAACATTAGCATATACTATAAACGACTTACGTGTAGGAAATAAAAACACGATTATAAATGGAAGTAAATACAACTAGCTTCACAAGCATGTATTAAGGTATATTGACTTGAAGAAGGCAGAACTTTCAGAAAGTTGATTCTCAGATGAAGCAATACCTTGCTTCAACAATTGAGAACCAAAACACAATTTTGGAGCGTTTTTGGTTCGGACAGAAACAAGCAAAGAATAACCAGGTTCTTTGGACAAACAAAACAGGGGCGAAAAGAAAAGAAACAAACACCAGGAGGGTGTTCGTTGGTTTGTAACAAAAAAGAAGAGAACAAGACTTGTGTTCTTGCTGTTCGAAAGTGCAACAAGGAGAAAATCATAATCAAAGCAGGAATCAATCAAGATTCGTGTTTACATTCCAACAAATCTGAATTTTAATTACATAAAGTCTATATACTTAGATAAGATTAGAAATTACTATTGATTCCTAGTTAAACCTATAGACTTTCAGTTACCTATTAACCTTTAATAGAATTAGAAATAGTTTTTTCATCCCAACACCAATGGGTGAGTGAATAAAAACAAGGAATTATAAATCACCAAAGGTTTCATCGTATTTACCTCAATTTCAATTCCCTATTTTAAAAAATCTACAAACTAAATCTACACAGTATGGGCTCCTTCGTATAACAAACCCATACTAAGGGCAAATGGTCATTGGAAATAATAGACACCTGAGGATAATGCACAAATAGAACATAAAGAATGATATGACAACAACCGCATATCTTTACCAGGCATTACCAGAAGATATGATTTTACAAGTTGCTAGTTGCAAAAGTGCAAAAGAAATTTGGGAAGCACTGCAAACTAGACACATAGGTGTAGATAGAGTGCAAAAGGCACGACTACAAACTCTCAAAACAGAATTTTGAGATGTTTAAAAAGAAATATAGATGATATACTGATGATTTTTCAGCAAAACCTCAAAAATATGTCACAAGGGCAAGCGGTTTAGTGATCCAACCTTTGATCACAAACCTTAGTATGGGGAAACGAAAACTTTTAGAGTTCTGGTACCAAAGAGGTTTATACAGATTGTGGCAGCCATAAACATTTACAGATTTTAGAGGAAACAACTTTAGATATACACATTGGTAGGCTGAAAACAATCGAGGAAAAATAAACCTTATAATGAAACCCTAGTGACAATCAGATAACTACTGTTCGGCAAACCATTATTAATAGTTTTCAAATCATGATAAAGGTTTCAGGAATAGTGGACAAGAGAAGTTTAGATCATCTCAGGATAACAAACACGACACGAAAGTCCAAACAATTCAACAAGATAGGAAACCACTTCACATAGATACAATAAGAAAACTTTCAGAAGGAACAAAGGATTCTAGTAAGGTTAAATGTTACAATTGGAACAAGTTTGGACACGTAGGAGAAACTGCTAACAAAAGGATAGAGGACAATAGCAATCAAACTTAGTACAAGAAGAATGGAACCAACGCTCTTATGCAGTTCAGGGAAAATTAATAAAAGGGTGAGGAAATCTCTTAAATAGAATAGATTTAAACCTAAGAAGTTCATAAGCACTAAGAAAGTTTAGGTACTTGAAAATGGTGCTATTAACCATATACTGAATTAGGGACACACTTTAGAAAAAAGACAAAATAAAAATTAAAAAATTTCAGAGAATCCGTTTTTGGTGATGTGGTCCTTATTTAAGATATTAAGGGTAGAGTCTCATATTACTAGAATGGTAAAATAAGAACACAGATTAAATTCCTAATGTTTATTACATTCCTAATCTGAAAAGTAATATTTTAAGCCTAGGACAATTAACAGAGAATGGCTGTAAGATCATTATGCAAAACAACATACCAAGCATAATGGTCATGATCCAAACTTCCTTATGAAGTTGAGGAGAACAAGAAACCGACTTTACAAGAACAACTTGAAAATTGGTATGCCCATAGTGTTTGATTGGCTAATTTGGAAAACCCAGCATGGGCTTTGCATGCTAGTTGGGATCATTTGAATTTTGATTACATAAACAAATGACTCAAAAGAAATTAGTGATGAATTACCCATATTAATCTGAAGATCAAGTATGCAACGCATCTTACTAGGAAACACTGTAGACTCCGTTTCCCCAACCAAACAAACACTAATTCGTTTAGAACTTTGAACTTGAGTATTTAGGGAGATTTAGTGGACCTAATTTCCCCAGAAACAGAAACAGAAAGAAGTACAAAAATTTACTAGTAGACTACTGTACTAGTACATGTGATATACTTCTAAAATCAAAAGATGAAGCATTCAACGACATTTAATTGAAATCAAATTAAAGGTAAAAAAAGATGTCGAAAAAATTAAAGGTCTTTAGGACAGACCAGAGTAGGTTAATTCACATCACGGGAATTCACTACGTTACTGTAATGGAAAAATGACATACTTAACCAACTTACAGCACCATACTCTCCACAACAAAATGGCATAGTAGAGAGAAGGAATAGGTCTGTAATGAGCACGACAAGGAGTATGTTAAAGGCTATGCATATGCCACAAAATTTTTGGGCTGAAGCTATACCAAGCTGATATATACTTAAATAAGTACCCACAAAGCTCTGAATATTCTAACCTTATGAATTCCCCTTAAAAGATAGAAAACCAAATATGAGGCACCTTAGAGTTTTTGGATGCAAAGCCTACGCAAAGGTAACGAAACCACATCTAAAGAAGTTAGATGATAGAAGCAGGGAATTGGTTTACCTTGGAACTGAACCAGGATCAAAGGCTTATCGATTACTTGATCCTGTAACTAAAGAAATAGTTGTAAGCAGAGACGTAAAATTTAAGGAAGATGAAGGATGGGACTGGAAAGGTTACTTGGATAATCCTAATACACATGAACCAGAATGGATGTACTTATATATAAGGAAAAATCACACATCAAGTTCAAGGATCATTGATAGAAATAAACACTGCAAGATTCTAAAGAAATGATGAAGATAGTGCACCAAGTCCCACGCAGAATAACACTTATGAATATATGTCTGATGGTGATGTGTTTGAACAACCATTAACAATCCATCAACACCTCCACCATATACCTATGAGCCTAATTCAGAGGAATCTACTGGATACACATCATCAACAACAAGTTCAATAAGGCCATTTGATCATACGCCAGTTCAGGGTTACAGAAACGTATCTGAAATTTATGCTTGAGCACCAAAAGTGCAAAGTGATGAATTACTGCTACTAGAAGAAGAACCTAGAAATTACAAAGAAGCTGCAACAAGAAAGAATTGTAATTCAAGGCTAGCAGATAGAAATTGACTCAACAATAAAAACAAGACATGAAGCTAACAAACCCTACCAGACAATCAGAGACTATTGGACTGAAATTGGGTATTCAAGGTAAACGAGATGCGATGAGGAAGATTATAAAACACAAGGCTTCGTTTAGTAGTAAAAGGGATACTGTACAAGAGCATGTAAAGACTATGACGAAGTCTTTGCTGCTGCTGTAGCAAGAATGAACAGTTAGATTAATTCTTGCATTGATCAGCTTATCAGGAGTGGGAAGTACACCACCTAGATGTAAAATCAGCATTTGACTGGTGAACATAAGAAGAGGTGTATGTTACACAACCGTAAGGTTTTAAGAAACCAGAAATGGAAAAAAAAAAAAATTGTACAGACTTGTTAAAAGCACTTAATTGTTAAAAGCAAGCTTCCCGTGCTAATGGAACATGAAGCTAGTCAAACTTGAAATCTCTAGGCTTAAGAACTGCACATTAGAACAAGCAATCTACACAAAGATAAGTAAAGACTCCATGTTGCTTGTTGGAGTTTATGTGGATGATTTAATTGTTACTGGAAACAATGTAGAAGACCTTCAAAATTTTAAGTCACAAATGGAAGAAAAGTTTGAAATGAGTGACTTAGGCTTATTAGCTTATTACTTAGGAATAGAGGTTACCCAAACAAGGGATGGAATCTCAATAAAGCAATCAGGATATGCCAACAAGATTCTAAGGAAGCAAGGAATGGAAGATTGCAAACGAAACCAAGATAAACCTATGAGATCCATGAACAAAGCTAATAAAGATCAGAATGAGGAGAACTAGTTGATGCTGACATAATACAAGACGCTAATTGGAAGTTTTGAGATACTTACTTCATACAAGAACACAAACTTAGTTACTCATTGGCATTGTTTCAAGCGCGGTTTCAAGCAAAACCAAGGAACAACATATGAAGGCAATTAGGCAAGTATTGCGTTATATAAAAGGCACTTTGAACTTTGGTATAACTTATCACAAGAAAGGTGAATGCAAGTTGCATGGATTATAGTGACAGAGTTAATTGCATCAACATATAAAAAGGCAAAGGAAACAGACAGGATCTATTTCCCTGTGGTAATTCACCAATAAGCTGAGTACCATAACCAGAAACAACCTATTGTGTTGCATTATCAACATGTTAGTCGTAATTTATGGCAACAGCAACAACAGCCGCCTGTCCAAGCATAAGTCTACAAAGACAATTGAATGCATTAACAAACTGGAAGGAAAAAAATGTTACATCAAGTCGACAACAAATCGGCAATATCCTTATGAAAGAACCCCGTGTTTCATTGAAGAATGCAAACACATAGATATACGCCTATCACGTTTTATCCAGAAATGTTGTTGAAAAGAAGACATATCGAAGTCAGCACAAAGTGGAGACTTAAAGAAGCGGACAACTTACTAAAGCCTAGCAAGGATCAAATTCGCTAAAATGATAGAGCTGCTTGGAGTGAAGAATCTAAAGGAACAGGAATAACGAGAAAGTGGGGTGACTGATAGCAAAACTCGCTCGCCTTATTAAAGCATAATGGGTATATGTATATATAAGAAACTTTATAACCTGCCATAAAGCGTTACAAGCGGTTACCATAACAGCTCCCATTACTATATATATAGAACGATAGAATAGACGTGATATATGTAATCGAGATTTGAACAACGAGAAAATACATATTGTAATAGACTACTTTTGGATTCAATAAAACAATAGGTTTAAATCAAATCTGCGTTTATGTTTCTTTATTTACTGTTTCGCGTTGATTGAAACCCCGCTGGGGCAACAATTAATTTCCGGATATAAAAGTGTGAATAAATAAGCAAAAGTACACTTGGCAATTCCGTAGTCAAAACTAGAAATGTGTACTAAATTCGGTTTCTGTAATTATAACTCATTTTAAAGTGGCAGTATGATACCATTAAAAATATTCAGATGAATCCACTAATATTAATCTAAAACTATGAATACCACTTTGGTCTAATTCATAATCAAACATTAGCATATACTATAAACGACTTACGTGTGTAGAAATAAAAACACGATTATAAATGGAAGTAAATACAACTAGCTTCACAAGCATGTATAACGTATATTGACTTGAAGAAGGCAGAACTTTCAGAAAGTTGATTCTCAGGTGAAGCAATACCTTGCTTCAACAATTGAGTTGATTGTGTTTTGCTCCTGCAAACTGAGTTCTCCATCACCCATATTAATGCTTCTTGTCACCTTCATGCATGAAAAATATCCATTTCTATGAAATACACAATGCATATATCATAGTTTGCATTTGCCTATTGCATACTGAAATGGAATCTCCCTCATGATTTAATATGCTCAGGAAACTCAAGAGGTTCGGTGAATAAATATGTTTTTCCACGGCAAAAGAAGTTGCTGAAAAATGAAAGATATTTTACAAGGAATATGTTTCGTGCAAAATAGCTGTTAGCTAGGGATGCTAAGCTTTTCCAAGAGGGAAACACACTTAGAATTTATATAGTTTGTAATTAGAGTAGGAATATCTAAATTAACCTGGCCATCTGCTATGATAACTAGAATATGGAATTGACCTCCACTTTTCTCCACAATATCGATGGCAGCATTGACAACGGGTGCATAAGATGTTGGTCCTTGAGAATCAAAAGGTGGTTTTGTGAGCTCGTTATTCCTATAGGCAGTTTAAATTCAAAAATATAATTAAAGCATAACATATATACCAGCCAACTGAACGTATGGCACGACCCTCTTGTAACAAGTTAAGACTTCTTCAAAGCCATGACAAGGTGATCGTCGTCATGGAAGCTAAATAACATATTGATCAAGTGTTGTTTCCACATGTTTGAAAATGAGAATCGTTTAGATAATTAACAGAAAACATTTCAAATTTTTGATATTATTGCCCAGAACCAACATCACCAAATCCAAACAAGGATCATATTGTCATCATCAAAAGGAGCTAAAGTCTCTCCAATAATTGAGATAGCCTTCTCATATGGATTTGGAGAATCACCAACGGCATGAAGGCTGCGGTTATTAAACGAAATTTTACCTATCACAAATTAAACCCAATCCTTAGATTTGTTTGCTTTAATAATCACACTTAGATAAGTAGTCGCCGAAAAGGAAGAATCCAATCACATATATCTGATTTTTTCAATGTGCTTAAATTCATGGTAATCAATTTTAGGATTCTTATTGTACTTAGTGGATTTAAAGTGACACAATCAATAAGTAATAAAGTGAGATCATTATAATTGATAAAAAGTAAAAAAAAAAATTGTCTTAAGATTCTCCATAATATGATAACTAAAGAACATCCAACAATATTAATAAAAGCTTGAATGTAAAGCCAATAAGGTATCTATAAATGGAGAATATATTAGAAATTATAGCAACAAGTACAACATAATAGAAAACAACCTTCCTCATGGCGACATACCTGTCCATTCATTACTCTTGGTGAAATCTATACCGAGAATAAGGTTAGAAGACTCTAATCCCGATTCTCTAAGTGCCTTTGTAACCTGAAAAAAGAACCAACCAATTCAGGTGCCAGGGCCGGTCATGAGGATTTTGATGCCCGGGGCGAGTTATGAAAAAAATGCCCCTTTTCTAATAAATTTTAAGTATTTTTGCTACAATATTATCCGCTACTTTGTTAATAGTATGTTAGAAAAATGGCCAGATAGGGTTTTCTTAATTGGTTAGTTCGTATATTAGTACAAAAGTTAATAAGAATATTGTTTTCCAAAGACCTTAAACAACACCTTTTCTTATACATAATACTCCGTATAATATTATACTTGTCAAAATTGTCAATATTACTCCGATACACCCCATATTAGAGAGTGAATGATCATGCCACAATATGTATTTAAATTAGCGAGTTATAAATATACTGTGAAACAAATAACTAACACTTAAATTTGGTCAAAAATGTCATTGAAAAATTGTTAGGTCAGTCATATACTTGATACCTCTCAAAATATATTAATGAGTTAATTTATCACTTGATATAAAAAGGTACAAGTTATTGTACTTTTTAAATTATTTTTATTACTTCTTTTAATTTTTTATTTTATAATTTTAATTTTATTATAAAATTACGAAATATAAAGTATAAAACAATAGATATAAAGTTATATAAATGAAAAGTAGTGAAACATTGAAACATAAAATATACTGAGCAGAAAACCATAAAATAACTATATTTGTCGTGTTAGTAAAGTTTGTAAAATTAACATTAAAAAACACGAATTATAATTATTAAGACCCCCATTTTTAAAAGTTATACCCTATGTTTTATGTTTTTCTTTATAATTTTTTTAGAACGACAAATTTTTATGACCTACATTACCTATCTCACAAATCATATCTAACATGTCTTTACGAGACTTAAACTCACAACTTTTAGGTTGAAGGGTCACTCACGTACCGCTAAGCCAATAAGCCTTTATTTTTTTATATATATTATATAACTTTGAAGAGAAAAAAATATAAAGTTTAACAAGTAAAATTATTAAAGTGATAAAAAATACGAAATAAAAAAAATGTACCAAACACGTGACAATAACATAACCGCAAATAAATACGTAAGAGAGTTAAATGTGGTATAAAGACTCCACAATTTTTTGAAAATAAGGAGAGAGTTAAAGGTGGTATAAAGACTCCACAATTTTTTGAAAATAAGGAGTAGCTTGTATTTGACTTTTTTCTCTTGACCGAGTAAAATGTTACCCACGTGATTGACCACATAACGAATACTGTATAAATTAAATATTCTCACTTTCTCTCTCCAAAAAGTGTCATCTTCTTCCTCTAACATTTTTTTCAGTAAAACCTCCATATTTACTGATCTAAATCTACTTAACGATATGTATATCTCAACGTATATAAATATAAGATTTTGATGCCCCCCAATCTCTGATGCCCTGGGCGGTCGCCCACGTCGCCCAGTACTAGGGCCGGCACTGTGAGGTGCATATCCATTTCTTTTTTTACCTGGGTTTCT